>PISX010006710.1:0-42680 GCA_004024625.1 Mellivora capensis | reverse complement strand
GGTCCTTACATTCCCCCCTTTTCTTTGGAGATTAGTCAAATCTTTGACTTTTCAGCCAGTTCTATACCCTCCTTTTAACGGCTGCTAGACTGTTTCAATGACTCCATTGTGATTTACCCAGAAACAGTGTTTTTCTCCTAAGGTTATGCAGAGCCCCCTCCATATTATTATTCACTCGTTAAGTACCTGTTGAGCACCTGTTAGCTGCCAAAGTGTTAAAAAGACAAAATAAGATGTGATTCCTGTCCCCAGGGGCTCTCAGAGCAGTAGGGGAGAGGGGCAAGAGATTCTGAGAGTCCATCTTGACCCTTAAAAGACTACGGATCTGGCCAGGAGGGAGAGGAGGGCAGACCACAGGCAAAGTAGAAGTCCGAACAATCCTGGTGTGTGCCAGGGATTGAGTTGTCAAATATGCATTGGCACAGAAGGTAAGGAGGAGAGAAGTGAGAGATGTGCCTGAACAGGTGGGCAGGGGTTGGATAATTGGAATGCCATCGTTCATTCATTCAATAAATATTTATTGAGTAGCTACTATGTGCCAAGCAGGTGCTGGGGATACAGCAGGGACTAGACAAAAATCCGTGCCTGCAGAGGGCTTACATTCTGTTTGTGGAGACTGATCATAAACAGGATAAATAAGTCAAATTGTAGTAAATAAGACGATGAGAAGTGCTAAGCAGAAAAAGTAAAGAAGGGCAAGAAGTTAAGATATATGGTGTGTGTGTGTGTGTGTGTGTGTGTGTGTGTGTATAGGATTGTTTAGATGTTCAGTCTCAAATAAAGTGGTTCGAAAGGCCTGAAAACGAGATATTTGAGCAAAGACATGAAGGAGGCAGAGTGAGCCATGTATATGCCAGAGGAAAGAGGATGATTCATGGCAGAATGAACAGAAAGTGCAAAGGTCCTGTGGCATCAGTGTGCCTGGTGGGTTTGAGGAATAACAGCATGACTAGAATGGGATGACCAAAGGGAGAGACTGTGAGGAGATGAGGTTTAAGTGGTAAAATGTTCGGGTGCAAATAGTGTAGGATCTTGAAGATCATTCATTAAGGCTGACTTTTACCCTGGATGAAACGGGGAGCCATTGGAAAGTTTCAAGCAGAGGAGTGAAATGGTCTGACTTTCGTATTAATGACATCACACTGGCTGCTGGGGGAAGTTTAGATTAAAAGCAGAGGGTAGCTGTGAAGGTGAGAGGGGAAGCAGGGGCTCAGTTAAGAAGCTACTGCAATAGTCCCAACAGGAGGGCGCCTGGGTGGTTCAGTCTGTTAAGTGTCTGCCTTCCACTCAGGTCATGATCTCGGAGCCTAAGATCGAACCCCATGTTGGGCTTGCTGCTCAGCGGGGGGAATCTGCTTCTCCTCTGCTCCTCCCCCTACCTGCCTCCTCATGCTCACTCTCTCTCAAATAAATAAATCAAAATCTTAAAAAAAAAAAGGTCCCAATGGGATCTGGCAGCTTGGATCAGAATGGTAGCGGTGAAGGTAGGGAGAAGTTGTATGATTTAATTTTTTAAAAAGATTTTATTTATTTATTTGAAAGAGAGAGAGCAGAGAGAGAGAGAGAGAAAGAGCATGAGCTGAGGGAGGGGCAGTGGTAGAAGGAGAAGCAGACTCCCCGCTGAGCAGGACTGGATCCCAGGACCCTGGGATCATGACCAGAGAGGAAGGCAGACACCTAACCGACTGAGCCACCCAGGTGCCCCTGATTTAATTTTTTTATTACGGAACATTTCAAACATAAACAAAAGTGAAATAACAAAAGGAACCTCTGTGAACCATCATTCAGCTTCCACAATGATCAAACTGAAGAAGGAAAGGGTTAAGGTGTAGGGAGGGAGGGATAGGGGGTCCCTGACTAGGCTCTGAAACTATTCCTGGCAGGCAGAAGCTCTAAGAGAGGCTGGACAAGAATAAGGGAACAGACCAGACCACTGGCCCTGGATGTTAGGGGAGTCATTTTCTTTGGTGGCTACAGTGTAATCACAGAAAAATGACCAGACCTCAAAGAAATGAGTCATTAAGGGTGTGACCAATAACACTTGCTCAAACCAAGAGGGCACGAGAATCTCAAGGTCACAAGCTTCCTGGTCAAGTTTTCAATAAAGGACCCACCCTGAAAACCCTCAGTGGAAACCCACGAGGGACCCCTCTCACTCTAGAGAGCTTTTTTCTTTCCTTTCTGCTCTCGCCTTCACTTAATAAACTTTCACTTCCCTTGACCTTTTTGTGTCTGGCAAGATTCATTCTTCAACCCGATGAGACAAGAACCCTCGGTTCTGCAACAAAACGGCGTCCGGTGATTCTCGCATCCACGTGTCCTCTCCTGTGTTATTTAAGCATGAACCCTAGATGTCGCATCATTTTCCTGCATCTATTTTGAATATAAACAGTTCTTGCTAATGGGTAGAATATGATGTGAGACAAAGACTGGACCCAAGGACCACTCCAAGGCTTTGGTTTGACAACTGGAAGGATGGAATTGTCCTTAAGTGAGATGGGAAAGACTGGGAAGGGCCAGCGTAGAATACCTCTAAACCTCAGTATTCCTATCTATCAAAAGGGAGAGAAGGTATTATGCGTACTCCTTCACCTAAGTTCCCCGGCAGCTGTAAGGACAGGAATCTAATTACATCATGTCGATAAAGACTCTTGGTGTCAGTGCCAGGCAGAGGCACGGAATTATTATATTATATTATATTATATTATATTATATTATATTATAGAAAATAATTTTATTGAGCTGCAGAAGCAGATCTTAGTCAAGGCTTTGGGGGCAAAAATGATACCCTACCTGCTCACATTCACTCAATGAGTAGGAGTTCATTCAATTTAGGTTGATGATGGGGGGGGGGATTTGATTTTTTTTTTTTTTAAACAGGCTGGTCTAACAGCACCCTGCAGCGTCTCTCCCTGGGGCTGTGAGTGCTTTTGATTCTCTCTTGCTATGCATGGCTCCATTCTTTGTGCAGAGGGAAGACTTTTTACTCATATGTAGACTTGACCTTGGGCTGTTCTGCCCTGACTGCATTTCTGCTTAGACATTCACGCTCATTTAGCTATACTGGGAACTGCTGTACTTGGTCCCACCCCCCAGGGCTCAAAATCAGGCTAAATAAAACCAATAGATGAGAGTCTATGCTAGGTCAGCTGATCACTCTGGGTCCAATTAGGTTTGGACAGATGAGCAAAGCTATTGGGTCGGAGCTTGGCATGGTCTACACTATGGCATGGAGCGCATATGGGTGAGTGGGCAATTTCAAAGAATGAGACAGCAGTTACCATGAGGTCTCTAAAATAGCATTGGGATGAGACCCTCAGGAAGGTAAGAGGGAAGAATTCAAAGTCATTCTTTGGTTCATTCGTTTATTAAGCAAGCACTTGCTGAACATATGTACCAGGTAGACAGCATTCTAGACCATGGGGACACAGGAATAAGGCCCTTGTCAAGCCTCATTAGATCAGGGAGACCGATGATCCAACAACAGAACACAACGAGGGTCCCAAGTGTTTTCATGGAATTCTGAATTGGACGTAGGGGCAGGAAGTGACCCAGTTGGTTTTATGGGGCTTCTAGCAATGGTTCTCAAACTTGAGCATGCACCAGAATTACTTGGAAGGCTTGTTTAGACCCAGACTGCTGAGCCCCACCACCAGAGGACCTGACTCAGGTAAATCTGGGATAGCTGCTGAGAATTTTCATTTCTAAGACGTTCCCAGGTGGTGTGCTGATTCTGCTGGTCTTGGGTCCATACTTGGAGAATGATGACTTAGAGCTTTGAGTGTTGACAAATAGAAACACGAGGGAAAAGGGATAGTTGATTCGGTCACGGTGTCATGATCCAGAGTTCTGTGCTCTGGAGCTGCGAGAGTTTGGGCACACCTGGTGTGTTTTGAGAGTGATGAGGAGAGATTGAGAAGTAAGCAAGCACTTAATTGTCAAAGACCTTGAATGCCGAGACAAAGAACTTAAACTTTATTCAATAGGTAATAGGAGACAATGGAAGACTTCCTGCAGGGAAGGGTACATTCATATTTATGCTTCTGAAAATCACAGTGGTCTGGGTGGAAAGGGGTGGGTGAGGGAAGAGAACCATAGAAGTCCACATCATGGGCAGCCTGACCGTGGACACTCCTGGGGACCTGTGGCTTTGACTCGAGGAGCTAGGTTCTTGTCTCACCAAGTCGAAGAATGACTCTCACCAACAAAGGAGGGTAAGTAAAGCAATAGAGTTTTATTAGCAAGGGTACAGAAAAAGCTCTCAGGAGTGAGGGCTCCCAACGTGGTTGCCACTGAGGGCTTGTGGTCTGTCCTTTTTTAAAAAATATATAATTTTTAAATTTTTTATAAACATATATAATGTATTATTAGCCCCAGGGGTACAGGTCTGTGAATCGCCAGGTTTACACACTTCATAGCACTCACCATAGCACATACCCTCCCCAATGTCCATAACCCCACCGCCCTCTCCCTCCCCCCTCCCCCCGGCCACCCTCAATTTGTTTTGTGACATTAAGAGTCACTTATGGTCTATCTCCCTCCCGATCCCATCTTGTTTCATTTATTCTTTTCCTACCCCCCCAAGCCCCCCACGTTGCATCTCCACTTCTTCATATCAGGGAGATCATATGATAGTTGTCTTTCTCTGATTTGTAGTCTGTCCTTTTATTGAGAAGTGACTGGGTGACTTATAGCCTTGAGTTTCTGGTGCCATCTTGGCTTGAGCATGGACTATTGATAACACCTTTAATGACGTCCTGCTTTGAGGTTTGGTCATTTTCTATGATACATTGTAGCCACCAAAGAAAATACTGCCGACCATCGGCCATCCGAGGCCAGGGGGCTGTTCCCTTATCTCTTGTTTACTCTGTCTTGGAGCTTCTGCCTGCCAGGAATAGTCTCAGAGCCTATCCAGGGACCCCCCATCTCTCCCTGCCTATACCTTAATCCTGTCCTCACTCAGGTTCTCCTCTTGAGTAGGATGGTGTCACAGTCTTTAATCTGCAGGTCTGAGAGGCTGCGGTGATTCCGCAGTGTCCGATTCTGGAACTTTAGTATCTGATCCACCACAGAAAGTCCCCCAGCTTCCTCAATCTTCTCTTTCAAGTCACGGATGGAGTCCTCCGGGTGGATGGCGTAAGGTTTGCTGTGGCCATTAGTGTCCTTCACAAAGACCTGAATCTCAGGAGGGAAGGTCTCCAGTACCCGGATGCTCACCTTAGAGAAGATCCCATAATATGCTAGTGTGTTCCGGCTGCTGAGCATTTTTCTCTCCCCACCCGGCTCAAGGAAGGAGAGACGCTGCTGCCCGTCGAAGCCCCACTTCCTCCTGATATCCACTTTCATCTTCCAGATGGGGCTGTAGGGGTCCACTGAGAATGTCCAGGCCTCCTCTCCTGCCTTTTTCACCGTCACTTGGACATCCCTTGCTGGCTGGAAGGGAAGGAGGACTAGATAAGGCCATCTCACGGTCATGGCTGTTGTCTCCAAATCCTCCCCTTCCTGCCCACTGACAATATGATTGCCTATGAAGATACTTATGGTAGGAGAAAGTGCTATTGGTAATTTTTTCAGCCAACCCATATGAACTGGAGCTGTCCCAGGCAGAGAAGAACACTTGATCATCCTAGGCTTACCGGACCGTTGAGTCACCTGACTTGCCTTCTGACTCGCCCTGATCAGAGTAACAACCGGCAGCAGTTCTTGAAGTAACCATTCCTCCTATGCGGAACTGTTCAGAGTCCCTATCTGTCCCAGGGGGATAACATTAACACCTACATAGGTCCATCATAGGGCTATTCTAGGTCAAATCATTTAACAGATGGAGGCACAGGGACGTGTGGTCAAGGATATTCACTGTAATAGCAAAAGTCTGGAAGCAGCCTAAAAATCTTTCAGTGGGGCAGTGGTCACAAAAGAGAAGGTGCTTTCCTCCATTGGATCATGATATAGCTGTTAATCCAGGGGGACTTGAAGTCTAGTCCCAGTGTGTGTCCCTTGTCCTGGCATAATTAGCATCACCCCATTTCATGCTCAAAAATATCCTGCTTTGGACTTTGTGTTACATGGTCAACCCTTTTAGGTCTACAGGTGTGGATATGGAATTGTCTTTCTGATAATTTAGCTGAGTAACATAAATAGCCGAATCATCTAAGTAAATAAAAGCAAAAAGGCAAAAAAGTTAGATTATGGTCAGACAGGAACGTGCAAGTGGATGGGCGGTGTATCTATCCACCGAAGGAGATGTGGGACATTTTTAAATGGATGTTGGGGAGGAGGCGGTACCGAGAGCCTGGGGATCGGGATGGGAAGGCAAGTTACCTTAGTTGTGTGTTCTTTTCAACAGTGTGATTTTTAAAATTCTTTGCTAAACATGTGTGTTACTTTTCCACAAAACAGTAATATTAAAAAAGGTGATGGGGGGCGCCTGCGTGGCTCAGTGGGTTAAGGCCTCTGCCTTTGGCTCAGGTCGTGATCCCAGGGTGCTGGGATCGAACCCCGCATCGGGCTCTCTGCTCAGCAGGGAGCCTGCTTCCCTTCCTCTCTGCCTGCTTCTCTGCCTGCTTGTGATCTCTGTCAAATGAATAAATAAAATCTTTAAAAAAAATGTGATAAGAAGGTTTCTTAGCAAGAGGTGGAGGACAGTCCAGTGAATCTTGCCTCACAGGAGCCTCCTGGTCCACTAGACATGCCAGTCAATGGGCCAGGGCTGGGTGGCGGGTCCTTCTCAGGCGTGAGTCCTCCACATTGCAGGAACTACTGCAGATCTGCCTTTGAGGCCAGCCACAAGAGTTCCCTGCAGGCTACGAGATGTGGGACTGGCAATGAGATCTATAGGGGAGTAGCAGGTTAGGGAAATGAGGTCTCTCTCAGTTGAGCCAATATTGGCTCAGTTGAGCCAATAGCCATGTCCTGGTCTTTGAACCCTGGATTCCTACATAGTGTTCAGACCCAGGACTGCCATGGTCAAGTGGGGGAAACTCGTGAATGGGGAAGGGGGTGGCGCACTAGGGGTGTTGCTGTCTGCAGTGGAATCCAGTGCTCTTAACTGATTGTTTCTGGATACATCTCTGAAATCTCTCTCTTTTTTAAAATAAAACTTATTTTTAATTATTTTTAGTAATCTCTACACCAACATGGGGCTCAAACCCACAACCCTGAGATCAAGAGTCGCATGCTTTTTGACTGAGCCAGTGAGGTGTCCCTTAAATCTTTTTTGACAGCAAGAAGTTGAGCTTTCAACAACACATAATAGGAAAAATGTTACCCCACATGGGGTACGTATGTGATAAAGTCTTTGATTATATCTTTCCAGTGACTACAGAGCAGGGAAGAAATTGCCCATTTTACAGATGAAAGAACTGAGGCCAGATACTTAGAGCAGAAGGGGAAGATTGCACATCTGGTTGCCTGGGACATCTCCATGGTGTGGGGTGCTGTTACCTATCCTGGGGTCTTACAGATGCTGTGGCCAGAAGCTGAGGGGGTTCAATGGGGGGAGGGTGCTGAAGTGAGGTCAGCACTGGGTCATGACTGAGGCATGGGGATGATCGTACCTGTATGTACCAGGCCTGGTTGGGGTCTTCAATCCAGCAGGCCTGTTCCAGTTCGCGAACAGCCTCTCTGGCCACCAGGTCCCATCTCTTTTTGCTTCCCAGGTTGTTGGTAGGATCAGCTGGGTCCAGGATAACTGGCCTGGGAGAGAGAAAGGGAAATAGATCTTCATCACACTTAGAGGACTCTGGCCTCTGTCACTGAAGTTCTGTAGGACGTGCAAGGCCTCTGTGTAGGGAGGCCTCCCTGCAAGCTAAAGCTTGTTTGTGATTAAAGGTGTAACCTAAGTTGGCCTGGTCAGAGTGAATCTCGGGGATTCTGCTTAGAATGCTAGGGCAAAGGCACTCTCTCTTGTAGTGAAAGGGATAGTGCAGATGAGGAGACTGGAACTGATGTAATCATATTCGCCTGAATTCAAAGGCAAAACACAGGGAAGGGCAGGGCTGAGTGATTTCACAGACTGCGACCTTGATGAAATAGCGAACATCTGGATCACACCATACCTGAAGCTTTATTTATCCTTGGGCTTCTCAGTTACAAAAGCCAATAAATTCCCCTTATTTAAAAAAGCGTGTGAGTTGGGTTTCCTGTTCCTTGAAGCTGAAAATAATGCCACCAATATACTCACCTGCAATCCTTCAAACGTTGTTTGACATAGATTCTGACGGTCTCATTTTGGAAATCATAGTACTTGGTCCAATATATGCAGATGTTTTGATAATTAATGAGGAGTTCCATCACAGCTCTATACCCTTCATCCAGGCTGAAGTTGTCGCTTTCGTTTGTGCCTATTTCCCAGACATAGATGGTCAATAGCTCCAGTGCATATTTTGGGGGCAATGCTGCATTTTGATATTTAGGTTTCAATTTCTGTGGGTTTGGGGGGAAAGGGAGACAGAGAGAGAGAGAGAAAGTAAATATGAGATGCTACCCTGGGAATTGAGAATTTCCAGTTCTCTCTGTTTCTAGATCCCAGTAATATTTTGTCAACTTCAGGAATGCCTGGTTGGCTCAATAGATAGAACATGGTACTCTTGATCTCAGGGTTGTGAGTTCAAGACCCCGTCATGTATAGAGCTTGCTTAAAAATAAATAAATAAAAATAATAAAGAAAAGAACTACTTTGTCAACTCCATTTTATATCTGGACTATGTAGCACATCCATAAAATTTGAAGTGGGTCTAGAAGCTTGGTCTCTAGAAGGATTACGTCCCGTGGCCAGCAAAATTTCCATGAAAGGGGAAATTGAAGTCTCTCATGGACATTTTAGGCCCCATCAGACTATGTTCTTGAGTTGGGATGGGGGAGACAATGCAGTATGGTGAATATAGGGTCTAATTAAAGAAAACAAAAGCACACAGACACACTGAAAACATAACACAAAAACCAGAACAAATGGAAAGATGGAAAAAGCATTAAGAGTGTGAAATTTTCAGTTCCTCAAAAATTCATTTAGAAATTTATTGCAATAACAATTTGAATCCCACCACTTTTTTAGTGGGAGAAAAATGATCTTAAGATTCAAATATAGGAATAAATGCTTAGGAAATCCAAGAAAATTGTGAGAAAGAAAAATAGAGAGGTTGGGATTTGTTTTCTCAGCTATGTCTTATAAAAAGTATGTTTTTGGTGTCAGAATAAACAATAGCCAAGTGTAACAGAATGGATAGCCCAGAACTAGTTCCCAGTAGATTAAAAAAACTTAACAAAGACTGACAAGGGTGATGGAAGATGGGAAAAAAACGCACAACCCAACAAATGATGCTGGCACAATTTGCCCACCATCTGGAAGAAAATAAAGATGATCCCACTGTGGCAACAAATACCAAAATAGTTTACAAATGGAGTGAAAGAATTTATGAAATATAGTAGAAGAAAATTAGAAGACCACCTACACACTGTGGGCAAGACAGAAAACCTACAACCCAGAAAAGTCAGACCCATTTGTGTGTCTGTTTTTAAGTAATCTCCACAATCATGTGTGGCTTGAACCCATGACCCCAAGATCAAGGGTCGCACACTCCTCCAACCAAGCCAACCAGGCATCCTTCTTTGTGTATTTTATTTTATTTAATGATTTCTTTATTCATTTTAGAAAGAGAGAGAGATTGCCTGAGAATGGGGAGGAGTAGCGGTGGGGGTGGGGGGACAGAATCCTCCAGCAGACTCCCCACTGAGCCTGGAGTCCCACTGGTGGCTGGATCCCAGGAGCCAAGACCATGATGTGAGCTGAAATCAGGAGTCTGCCCTTCAACTGACTGAGCCACCCAGGTGCCCTCCCCCAACTTTGTGTATTTTAAACATTAGAAAAGTTATATTGTCAGAGATACTTTAATTAAGATCCATAGAGGAGTGATCTATTGGTGAAAACATTGTAATACATGAGAAATAGCAGTAAATATCAACATAATTTACAAAAAGCTCTCACAACTGATAAAAAAACCCCCAAAACACCCAATGGAAAAAGATGCAAAATACATTAACAGGTTAACTCCCCAAAGTTCAACTCCAAATGTCAGTAAGCAAATGCATTTTTGCAAAGGGTGGACTACAGAAAGAGTAAGACATCATGGGAGTCCACTTATGTAAGCTCTGGGCATGAGAAGTGTGAACCTTTGTTCACTCTTTAGAGAGGAATGAAGGCATAGTCTCCAAAAACATTTTTGGTATCATTTCAGGCATTTCATCTGAATTTTACCTTCCTTTTTATACTTCTTTTTGTGCATTACTTGAATTTTTCACAAGCCCAATGTAATGTTCAAATAATCAGAAAAAGTGATTATTATTATGAAAACTATTATTATTACGAAATGTTATTATTATAAAAACCAGCCTTGTTGATTAATAGCACAGTCAGGCACCTTGGTGTTTAAATCTCAGCCCAACTTTAGCCCTTGAGCCTCAGTTTTCTCATCCCTGAAATGGGGCTAATGTAGAATGCCTACATGACAGGGTTGCTGGAAAGACAGAAAAAATATGCAGAGCACTCAGAAGACAATTAATGCTCAGTAAACAGCAGTTTTCTTCCCATTGCTGTTATATGAAATGCCTGAGGTCTGAAGTCTGTGGAAAATCACATTGGCGGAGCACCTGGGTGGCTCAGTCAGTTGAGCTTCTGCCTTCAGCTCAGGTCATGATCCTGGAGTCCTCGGATTGAGCCCATGTCAGGCGCCCTGCTCAGTGGGGAGTCTGCTTCTCCCTCTGCCCTTCACACTGCTCTCTCTCCACCTCCCCCAATAAATAAACAAATCTTAAAAAAAAAAATGTTAGCATATGCCTGTCCTCCCTTTTTTTTTTTTTTAAAGATTTTATTTATTTATTTGACAGACAGAGATCACAAGCAGGCAGAGAGGCAGGCAGAGAGAAAGGAAGGGAAGCAGGCTCCCCGCCCAGCAGAGAGCCCGATGCGGGCTCAATCCCAGTACCCAGGGATCATGACCTGAGGGGAAGGCGGAGGCCCTAACCCACTGAGCCACCCAGGCGCCCCCTGTCCTCCCTCTTGTCTCTGCATCTCCCTTTCAGGACCTCCCAGCCCTGAGCCGCCCAGCCCTGGCACCCAACCCCTGCACCCAACCCCTGCACCCAGCCCGGCTCTGAGCCCTGTACCTGCTGGTGCCAGTACTTCACCATCCGCAAGAGGTTCTTTAGCTTAACAGGGCGACTTTTCACAAAGTGCCGCTGCAACTCTGTGAAGCTTGGCGAGAACTCCCCAGGGGGGGCACCACTGGTTATTAAGTCTTCATAGATTTCCGGTGATGGTTTAGAGTCCCGGCAAAAACTTTCTGGGAGGGAAAAGGACCTGGTTTAAGAAAATCCACCATCTGAGGACAGGAAGATGGGAAAAAACTGCTATAGGTAGAGAGGGCTCATAAATGATCTCACACAATCTTCACTCCTGTATTCTTTTCCCCATTTTACATCAAAACAGGTAGAGGCTTACCGAGTTTGGTAGCCCCATCAAAAGTCACAGAGATTTTAAATGACTCGCAATGGCCAAAGACTTTACCCTGTGTCAGGCACTGGGCTAAGCTCATGGAATCCTTAGAACAGCTCCACAAAGTAGGTAAAATTAAGTGGAACCATAAGGAGCGCCATCTTTGTGGATCAAACATGGTCAAATATTGTCAATTTCCTATGTCAACCTGATACTACCCCATTGAACAGGTTGGTACATTGAGTCTTAGAGGTGTTAGATATCTTGCCCAAGATCACAGTTAGTAAGTCCTAAAGCTAAAATTAAAAGACATTAAGAGTTTGGTTTTTAAAATGATTCCAATCTAATCCTAACTCCAAAGACCTTGAAGTGCTTTCTTGTCCTGGTGTTTCCCAGAGAGTCACAGAGGAGTCTCTCCTTGGGCTGGGTGGGAAAAGTCCCCTCTCTCTCCAGCATGGGACATGGTAGCACATACGTTTATGGAACGACTTAACTTCAAGATACAGCTCTAGTTGCAGCCCCCCAGATAAAAGTGAACTCTACTCTCTCTCCCCTGGTTTCCACTTTCCTAAACCTCCCCCAAGGCCAGGTTGGTAAAGGCCCCCTACTAGTTTCTCTGGCCCCAAACCATTATTGTCTTTACTCAGAGCATCATAGGCTGGGAGCACATCCACTCCAATGGCTTCACTGTTCTTCCTGAGCTGAACCTGGAAGGATAGGGAGCGGGGGGCCCTGGTGGTCTCTTTCCGCGGGACCATGGTGATGTTGTAGGCCAGGCTCCTGCTGTACTTGGTCAGTCTCTTCTTGATGAAGTTGATGATAAATTCGCGGTGGTCTGCCTGGTCTTGGAAGCTGGAGAAGCAGCTCAAGAACAAGACCAAGTCCACATCAGAGCTGTAGTTCAACGTCGTCCCCTTCCCAGAGGAGCCACCCTGGGGAGGAAATTAATGTTGAAGCTTCACCTATCTTGGAGCCTGAAGCTTTGAGGTCAGGGTGAAGCCAGAGGCGCGCATGTTAGGCTGTTTACACAGGTGCCAAAAGGAGACCTTGGTCTCTTCCATACGTGGTGGACTTTGCTGACCACATCTCTTTGTTGATTTAGACAAATTAAGTGCATGATTAACTATTCAAAGGATATAAATGAAAGGTAAAACTCCACTGCACCTCAGGCCCTAAGCTCCTTCTGCAGAGGAACCCAAAGTTACCAGCTTCTTCTGTATCATTCCAGAGATGCTTTATGCCTAAACCTATGCTATCCAATATGGAAACCAAGAGCCACATGTGGCTAATTACATTTGAATGAAACAAAATTTATAAATACAGTCTTAAACCTTAAAAAAAAAAGATGAGTAAAAAAGCACATAAAAAAGTGCATACTATATGATTGCATTTATACAAAATTTAAGAACATTTGAGACTAATCTATGTTGTTAAAACTTGGGCTATGATCAGTTGTCTCTGGCAAGAAAGAGAGGAGAACATTCATTTTTTGATCTGCATGCTGGTTACACTTGGGAATTCATTATGAAAACTCATCAGGCTGTACCTTTATGATTTGTACACATTTTTCATATGTTAAACTTTATTAGGAAAGTATTCAAGAAGGGTACAAAATTATTTTTAGGTGATCCCTAAGCAAAATAAATATTTTCTTTGAAGATTTTATTTATTTATTTGACAGAGAGAGAGAGTAAAAAGGGAACACAAGCAGGGGGAGTGGCAGAGGGAGAAGCAAGCTTCCCGCCGAGCAGGGAGCCTGATATGGGGCTCGATCCTAGCAACCTGGGATCATGACCCAAGCCAAAGGCATACTCTTAAGGACTGAGCCACCCAGGCGCCCTAACCCTTTTAAGTAGGCTCCATACCCAGTGTGGAGCCCAGTACAGGACTTGAACTCAAAACCCCGAGTTCAAGACCTGCGCTGAGATCAAGAGTCAGATACTCAACCGAGCCACCCAGGCGCCCTTAGCACAGTGCTTTCGACATCCATCCATGCTGTTCCATATATTACCAGTTTGCTCTACTATCTTCCCCGTTGTTCTAGGTTGTTCCTTCAGTTTTGACTTCCATCCCCCATCTGTCTGCTTATTGTTTACTGTACAGAGTTCCCAAATACTTTTTGATGTCTGTCCAGTGTTTCAGCTATAATTTGTGAGACAGTTTATAAGAACCTTACTTCCTCTTGGCTGGCACCAGAAATTACTAGTGTAATTTTAAAAAATCGTGAGGCAGTTTGGACCCCAGATTCCTATGTACTCTTAACTTTGGTACCAGGTTCCTTGACCTGGGGAAAAAAAATAGTAGAAAAAGAAAGCATATGGATGTCAGTGGGGTGGCAGTGATCAGACACGGCCAGATGTCTTTGCAAAAATTACTTCTGGTCCTAGAAGACTCTCCAGGCCACTCATGGTAGGAAATCCAGTGAAATCAGTACATCGAACTCAAGAATTAATTCCAGAACTCTCACCACAATAGATATAAATGAAACCAGGGAAACTAGATGCAACTTAGAAAATCTAGCACTTAACAAGTTCCAGAAAGGCAGAGAGAAAGAACTGTTGAATTATGTACAATGCACAATGTAATGTCTTCCTTCCTCCTCATATAGAAACAGAAACATTCATTACAAATGTGTGTCCCTTATGCTATTGCTGCGCTCGGGGCGCCTGCGTGGCTCATTTGGTTGGGCAGCTGCCTTTGGCTTGGGTCATGGCCCTGGAGTCTTGGGATCGACCCCCGCATCAGGCTCCCTGCTCCACAGGGAGTTTGCTTCTCCCTCCGACCCTCTCCCCTCTCATGTTCTCTCGTACTCTCTCAAATAAATAAATGAAATTTTAAAAAATAATAATAAATATTTGGCTCTAGGCATTTTTGATCTTGCTCATAATAGTTGGACATGGCTACTGCAGGAGTATTTAAGCTTCTAGAAATAAAGATCATTGAGAGAACAAGAGAAAAGGGGAAGAGATTTTTTTTTCTTCTTCTCCAAATAGTCTTCACTTGACATGGGTAGTATTACCCATAAAGGAGAGAATGGGAATTTCAAGTCATGGGTATTTGAAGTAACATAAATAGCAGGTCTCCAATGGAAACACAGCACTTTTAAATCCATAGAATAAATTTAACGTATGTACGTTCCTTTTTTGGTGTTAGGTCCTGAAATCAAAGAAGCTCAAGGAGGCCTACAGCAGAAATCATGCATCACAATCACTCCAGGAAGTTCAGATATTTGGAAGAATCAGAGCCCAGAAGTGCAAAGTTTGTATCTTTTTAAGCAACTACAGTAGCCTCTATTTCTTGAAATTCCATTTGGAAGCTCATGCTTTGCTGATGGCACTCCTAAATCTTTGGCTTCAACTCTTTATTTAAAGATTCTTTGGGGGCGCCTGGGTGACTTAGTCAGTTGGGCAACTGACTGTTGATTTTGGCTCAGGTCATCTCAGGGTCATGGGATTGAGCCCTGCTGCTCTCTCTAAAAAACAAAACAACAACACTCTAAAGATTCTTTAAGGCTGCACATCCTTCTTTTGGCAGCCAGTGTTAGAGGATTTTTGTCCCCTTAGTCCCGCGGATCTTGGTCCTGCTGCTTGGAAGAATGAAGAGGTAGACCTGACAGAGTGGTGGGCAGCAAAGCAAAGTTTATTGAGCGATAGAATAAAGCTCCTGGCAATGGAGGGGACCCCAGAGGGTTGCCATTTTGTCTTTCCCATCCAGGGGTTTTTATTGACTCTTTTGCAGGACTATCTTGAAAGTCCGGAGTGTGGGCCCCCTGTGGATTGGCTATGGAGGTGTGCCAGTCCAAGCTTTGATCATGCCTCTGTCTACCTATCGGGTTATTGTTCCCGTGTTGCTGCTCATTTGGGCTGACATTTGGAGAACCAACTGTCTCAGCTTGTGATAGTGACCCATGTTTTGTGGTTAATTGTTTTGTTTCAGGATATTCTGTAAGAGTCACTCCTACAGAGGCTGCTAGACAGGATGCCATTGTGGTCTTATTTATGCTGTGAAACAGGATGCTGGTGGGGTTTTGTCTTAGCTGTCCCCGTTCCCTGTTTTCTTGTTGGGGACCCTGGCCCTGACTACCTAAGCGTCCAATCAGCTCCTCCTAACAATACCACCCCCAGGTGAAGCTTGATTTACTTAAGTAATTAGATTCATGGGACACCTGGGTGGCTCAGTTGGTTGGGCATCTGCCTTCAGCTTGGGACATGATTCTGGGGTCTGGGAATTGAGTCCTGCATAGGGCTCCCTGCTCTGCAGGGAGCCTGCTTCTCCCTCTGCCTGCTGTTCCCCCTGCTTGTATGTGCTCTCTCTCTGACAAATAAATGAACAAAATATTTTTTTAAAAAAGTAATTAGATACATGAAAATTAAGGGAAGCCTCACAAAACGGAGTCTGAGGCCAGAGGGGGAGGCCACCAGGGGGAGGAGTACCAACACCAATTATAGGAATTATCTATGCAGACCACAACAGAACTGTAAACAGGAAAGAAACATCAATTGCAGGCCCCAACAGGAAATCATGTACATTGCATTTTCTATAAGAGATTTACCCTGCAACTCAGCCAATGAGAAAGTCTCATTACTCTGACTGCTGGCTTCCCTTCAAAAGAACCCCTGCACCTTTCTCTTCCTTCTCCCTAAATTTCTCTCCTTTGTGTGTTGGACTTGCCTATGATCTTGCCCTGGGGGCTTGTGCTGAGTTGCCATTCTTTGTTATAAAGTAACTGGCTGTTAAATTTTTTTTGTAGGTTAACAGATATCTTTCATCTAGCAAAATTAGCAAAACCTAGAGGATGATCAAAACAATTTTGATTTAGGGTGATGTTGGGTTGCGGTTCCGGGAATGCAGGAGGACCAATAGAAATGACCTCCGGGGCTGCCATCTTCCAGCACCCCCTCCTTCCTTAACCCTTGACTCTCCCGCTAAAAGGATGTATTCCCAGGTCATGTCTCCCAGTACCTATGTAGGTACCCAATACCTATGCAGGAAACAGGAGTATCAGGACCGCCCCCCCCCCCATACTCTCCAATCACCAAATACCTTACCATATATGGATGTGAGCCCAGGCCCGGCCTTGGCCTGGTGAAAGACCCCCACTGACTCCCTACCAGTGCACTTCCCCCGACTCCCCTTTCCAGAGTCACTCCCCTTTCCAGAGTCACGGCCTCACCCGAGGGTGCCCACCTCCTCCGGGTGCGACTTTCCTGGCTCCCCTTCTCCGGAGCCCTGAAACTGTGCCGGAGAGTGCCTTTAATAAATCTTGCCTTGCCTCGCTTGGTGTTGTGTTTATCTCGCCTGGTGTTGTGTTTATCTCGCCTGCGAAACTTTACAGGTGATATGTTAAAAGTTTAATTATGTGGTCAGCTCCTAAAAATCCCTTTCAACCCATGAAGTACTCACAATTGCTGGGTAGATTCTAGCATAACTATGTAGATATAGTGCCATTTTAGGAGAAAAATACAGATTATAACTTGGAGGGTACAGTAGGTTTAAAAAAATTAGATTTTATTTTAGAGCAAGAGCGAGAGAGCACCAGAGGGAAAGCAGGAAGGAGGGGGAAGGGGGACGGTGGGAGGGGGGAGGAAGGGAGAGGGAGGACTCCACGCTGAGAATGTATGCCCGGTGGGGCTCTACGTCCCCATCTCCTCTTCCTGAGATTATGACCTGAGCAGAAACCGCGAGTTTCTTAACCCACCGAGCCACCCAGGTACCCCAACAGGTTTTCTTCAACAAGAAACAAAAGCGTCACTTTATCAGAGACCTATTTTCGTATTCACCTGCCCCCCCCCTCCCCGGAAATCAGCTGGATCCCACATAATCTTCCTCCTCCTGATCATCCTCCTCCGTCAGACTTGTTACAGTTCAAAGGCACTTTCCCCCAGTTTATCACGTCTCTTCCTCGTTACAAATCCGGATCAAAGAGGGGGCAGCCCACAGACGAAACGACCCCTCCCCCAAGGTCACACGGTCTCCAGGTCGCACGGGCTGGGAGTCAACGTCAATCTTAAGTCCCCCGGAGCTCACCTTCACCACCTTCAGCACCCTGACTTCCTGGTCTAGAACCAGCTCATCACGGAAGCAGCGTTCCCGGAAGAAACGCTCTATTCTCTGCCAGGCATCCTTCAGCTCCTCCTTCCAGTCCGGGTCGGGCCGAAGGTTCTGCTCCACGAAGGTAGACAGCGTGTCTGCAGGGGTGTAGTACGGGACCTCAGAGAACGCCATCTCCACCAGCCCAGGCGACCGGCCCGGCTGGGTTCTCTGGGCTTCTCTAGGCTTTTCCCAGAGGCTAAAGGGCTGGGGAGCTCGTGCTACCCCTCCGCAGGCGTTGGGCCGCCCACAAGGCTGTTCCTTCCCGCTCCTTCCTGCTCTGGTCTTTGGGAAACCGAAACTGAAAACTGAAAGTGAATTACTGAAACTGTAATTTTCTGGTCGCTCGAGGCTGTCAGGGAAAAGGGCTGAGTGTGGGGCCCAGCGCCCTCTGCAGATCACCCGCAGAGTCTCGGTGTGAGCATTTCCCCCCACCTCCGTGCCCCGTTTCCTGCGGCTTGCAGACGACACCCCCACCCCCTATAGGAGCTGGATTGTGTGGACCCCTAGGGGTAAGGGGGTGCTGATGCCTGGGCGGGAATGTGGGGGCTTGGGCTGAGCCCGAGAAGTCCTGGAGCCAGGCCCAGAACCAGCGGAGCTCTTTCTTTTCTAAGAGCAAAGGGTTAGCTTTAGTTTGCTACTTTGTTCCTAAGATCCAGGTGAAGTTCCCCTTATCCCCAGGATGGTGCAAAAAAAATAGCAGAGCTCCGGGTTAGGAATTCAAAGCTGCCCTCATCCCAACTCCATCAACAAAATGCCAGAAAGATGTTTTCTTCTCGTTTTTGTTAATGGCAAAAATAAGATTTTTGCCACTCGTTGAAATCATAGTTATGGAGCAAGTGTGGGGAACCCACGACTGTGGGGAGGAGACTGGGTTTTGGAAATTCGGACATGAAAGCTTTGCTGAGGGGGCAGGAGGCCCTGATGGCTGGCTGCACAGGCCAATCCAGGTTTGGTGGGAGGGATAAAATCAGCAGATTTGCATAAACTACCAAGTCCAGAGTCTGCAACATAGGGGCTGATGTGTGGCGCCTGGGTGGCTCAGTGGGTTAAGCACCTGCCTTCAGCTCAGGTCCTGGGATGGAGTCCTACGTTGGGCTCCTTGCTCAGCGGGGAGCCTGCTTCTCCCTCTCCCTTCTTGTGCTCTCTCTGACAAATAAAATCTTAAAAAAAGGAGAAAATCATAAGGAGGAGAAAATACACTTACAGTACTATATACAGCATTTAAACAAATCTGCATATAGGTGGACCCTCACAGGCCAAACCCATATTGTTTAAGGGTCAGCTGTGTTGACAGCTGTGGTCACCAGGCTGTGCGTCAGATTCCCAGAGTTCAATCATCTTTTTTTAAAAAAAATATTTTATTTATTTATTTGACACACAGAAAAAGATCACAAGTAGGCAGACAGGCAGGCAGAGAAAGTGGGGAAACAGGCTCCTTGCTGGACAGAGAGCCTGATGTGGGGCTTGATCCCAGGATCCTGGGGATCATGACCTGAGCTGAAGGCAGAGGCTTAACCCACGGAGCCACCCAGGCGCCCCTGGAATTCATTCATCTTATAACCCAAAGTTTGTGCTCTTTGATTACCTTCACCCATTGCTCTTCCCCCCCACCTCCTAACCCCAGCAACCACCAATCTACTCTGTTTCTGGGAGTTCTTTTCGTTTCGTTTCATTTATTTGTGATTCCACATGTAAATGAGCTCATACAGTGTCTTTCTCTGTCTTATTTCATTTCACATAATGGCTTCGAGCTTGATGCTTGTCACAAATGCAGGACTTCCTTTTCTCGTATAACTGAATAATATTCCATTTTATTTTTTAAAGATTTATTTATTTGAGAGAGAGAGAGAGAGAGAGCAGGAGTGAGGGGAGGGCCAGAAGGACAATCAGACTCCCCACTGAGCACAGAGCCCGATGTGGGGCTTCATCCCAGGACCCTGAGATCATGACCTGAACGAAAGGCAGACAAACGACTGAGCCACCCAGGTGCCCCAGTCTTACTTTTTATAGATCACATTTTCCTTACTTGTTCCAACCTCCTCACTCATTGTGGATTCCAGATGAGGGACCACATCTGTCTCACTGCTGGGTCCCCAGTCCCAACACCATCATGGTGCTCTCAAGAAAGATTCTTTATTTTTATTTTCTTTGAAATAAACTGTTGTGAAATAATTTTAAGGGCGCCTGGGTGGCTCAGTCATTGGGCATCTGCCTTCAGCTAGGTCATAATCCCGGGGTCCTGGGATCGAGCCCCACATTGGGCTCCCTGCTCAGCGGGAAGCCTGCTTCTCCCTCTCCCATTCTCCTTGTTGTGTTCCTTCTCTCACTGTCTCTCTCTGTCAAATAAATAAAATCTTTTTTAAAAAATGCAGAAGAGGGACGCCTGGGTGGCTCAGTTGGTTAAGCGGCTGCCTTCGGCTCAGGTCATGATCCCAGCGTCCTGGGATCGAGTCCCACATCGGGCTCCTTGCTCAGCAGGGAGCCTGCTTTTCCCTCTGCCTCTGCCTGCCACTCTGTCTGCCTGTGCTCTCTCTCTCTCTCTCTCCCCCTCTCTCTCTCTGACAAATAAATAAACTTAAAAAAAATTAAAAAAAAATTAAAAAAAAGCAGAGGAGTTGCAGATGTGGCACAGGGAGCTCCTGTAGACACACTTCCTAGGTTCCCCTATTGTTATCACCTCCCATGACCCTGAGACTGGTCACAATGAAGAAAACAGTGTTGTTTTAGTTCCAGGAACTAAAGTCCAGACTTTATTTTGCCAACTTCCCCTTTCATGTCCTTTCCTGGTGCAGGAGCCAACCCAGCACACCATGCTGCGTTTAGCTGTCCCACTGGCCCAATGTCTTCTGGGCTGGGACAGTTTCTCACTCCCGTTTTTTACAACCTTGACAGGTTTGTTGATGGGTGCTTCCTGGCCAGCTATTTTGTAGAATGAGCCCAGTTTGGGTTTGTCTGATGTTCTTCTCATGAGGAGGCTGGAGTATGGATTTTGGAAAGAATACTACCAAGGTGAAGTGCTTCTGTGCCTTCTCATCCCATGAGAGCCGGAGCTGTGCTAGAGTCCCACGACATTACTGCTGACTTTTGTCACTCAATTAAAGTTGTGGGTGCTAGGCTGCTGCACTAAGTCACCGTTCCCCTCTGTTATTTGGAAGCATGATCTGAACCCAGCCTACCCTTGAGGTAGGGGGTGGGAAGGATCCAACTTCACCTCCTGAAGTGGGGAGTCTGTTTTCTGGAATTCTTTTCTTTTCTTTTTAAAAAGATTTTATTTATTTATTTGACAGAGAGAGATCACAAGTAGGTAGAGAGGCAGGCAGAGAGAGAGCGAGGGGGAAGCAGGCTCCCTGCCGAGCAGAGAGCCCAATGCGGGGCTCGATCCCAGGACCCTGGGATCATGACCCGAGCCGAAAGCAGAGGCTTTAACCCACTGAGCCACCCAGGCGCCCCTCTGGAATTCTTTTAAAGGAAAATTTGCCTCTTCTCCCCCCATTTGTGTGTTTGTTCATTATTTATATCAATATAAACTCATGTACATTTATTTCATACTTTGGTTGTAATCCAATGCCGTGTTATTAAGAAATCTTTTGGAAGGGGCGCCTGGGTGGCTCTGTTGGTTAAGCGTCTACCTTTGGCTCAGGTCATGATCCCGGGGTCCTGGGATCGAGTCCCACATTGGGCTCCCTGGTCCGTGGGGAGTCTGCTTCTCCCTCTCCCTCTATCTGTTGCTCCCCCTGCTTGTGCTCTCTCTCTGCCAAATAAAATCTTTAAAAAAAATCTTTTTGATGACCAAAAAAAATGAATGAAATTAAACATCTAAGCAATACTCTGAGGTTGATACCATTAGGCCCACTTTACAGGTGAGGAAACTGAGTCCTAATGTCAAAATGGCAGAGGCAAGATTTGAATCTGTCTGGGTCAAGCAGAAATTGCCCTTACTCAGTTGCAGGAATTTCTTTCTGCTGGGTAACAAACAAGCACTTTCCTCTCTCCAGACTTTGGAGGATGCAAAGGCATCTAGGCTTCCAATTCTTAAATATCTTCTTTACTATCCCTTACCCCAGTTTTGCTCTATTAATTCATTTGTCCTTTTATAAAGCCTCTCTCACCAGAATATAGAACAAAAATCACATCTACCATTTTTTCATACCGGTTTTCTGTCTTATAAGTTCCCTCCCTGTCTTAACCTCCTGGCATCCATTGTTTTATACTCTCTTAGGTCATATGGGCACAGAACTTTACAGTTTATAAAGTTTATACAGTTTATATGATGCTTTCACACTTCACCTGATCCTCATGATGCCCTTGTGAGGTAAGCATTACAACCAATGTGTTTCCCATTCCATATATGAGATAGCTGAGGTCAATGAGCCTGAGAAACTTGCCCAGGACCTATTGCTGCGAAGTGGCAGACCCTGTAAGACATGTGGAGTGACTCAAAGATGACAACCAGTATGGGACATTTGGGCCAGTGCCCACTGTTCATTATAGAGTATTACTGTGTAACATGTTGGTGCCTATTTACTTTTTCTATTCCTTTTTTTTTTTTAAGATTGTATTTATTTATTTATTTTTATTTATTTATTTGACAGACAGAGAGATCACAAGTAGGCAGAGAGGCAGGCAGAGAGAGAAAGGGGGAAGCAGGGTCCCTGCTGAGCAGAGAGCCTGATGCGGAGCTCGATCCCAGGATGCTGAGATCATGACCGGAGCAGAGGCTTAACCCACTGAGCCACCCAGGTGCCCCTTTTCTATTCCTTTTGATTCATCCTTGGTAGGTGTATGCTTCTAGAAACTTATCTGTTTCTTTTGGGTTATTCAGTTTGGTGGCATGTTAATTGTTGACAGCAGTATTTTCCGATCACGTGCATTTCTGTAGTGTCAGTTGTAATGTCTCATCTTTCATTTCTTTTTTTTTTTTTTTTTAAGATTTTATTTATTTGACACAGAGAGATCACAGGTAGGCAGAGAGGCAGGCAGAGAGAGAGGAAGGGAAGCAGGCCCCCTGCTGAGCAGAGAGCCCGATTCGGGGCTGGATCCCATGACCCTGAGATCAGGACCCGAGCTGAAGGCAGAGGCTTTATTTAACCCACTGAGCCACCCAGGCGCCCCCATCTTTCATTTATAATTTTATTTATTGATATCTTTTTTTTTTTGGTTCAGTGTAGCTAAAAGTTTGCCAGTTTTGTCTTATCTTTTAAAAATATGTATACATTTTAAAGATTTGTTTTTAGAGAGAGAGAGCGTAAATGAGAGGGGCAAAGGGAGGAGAGAGAATCTCAAGCAAACTCTTTGCTGAGCTCAGCCTGGCACAGAGCCTGACACAGGGCTTGATCTCACCACCCTGAGATCACGACCTGAGCCCAAAACCAAGAGTTGGATGCTTAACTGACTGTGCCACCCAGGTCTCCATGTATATGTGTGTGTGTATATATGGGACCACATCTGTCTCACTGCTGGGTGAGCAGTGATGATCTATATAGTGATATATATATACATATGTATACACACACACACACACACACATATATATACACATATGTATATATATTATATTTAAGTTTGTCTATATATGTAATCTCTACATATATATACATGCACATATGTATATATATTATATTTAAGTATTTGTCTATATATGTAATCTCTACATATATAGCTTGAACTCACCACCCCAAGACCAGTAGTCACGTGATCTACTGACTGAGCCAGCCAGGTGTCCCTGTTTTATCTTTTTGACAAACCGGTTCTTAGTTTCATTGATCCTTTTTATTGTTCTTCTGGTCTCTATTTCTTTTATTTCTATTCTGATCTTTATTCTTTCCTTCCTTCTGCTAACTTTGGGCTTGGTTCACTTGAGATAACAAAGTTAGGTTGTTTGAAATCTATTTTCTGTGCTTAGGTTTTTATTTATTTATTCTTTCTTTTTTAAGATTTTATTTGTTTTGACAGAGAGAGATCACAAGTAGGCAGAGAGGCAGGCAGAGAGGAAGGGAAGCAGGCTCCCCACTGAGCAGAGAGCCCGATGCGGGGCTCGATCCCAGGACCCTGAGACCACAACTGGAGACGAAGGCAGAGGCTTTAACCCACTAAGCCAGCCAGGCACCCTTTGCTTTCTTCTTTGATCCATTGGTTATTCAGGAGTGTGTTGTTTTAGTTCTGCACATCTGCAGATTTCCCTTGCTTTCTTCTTGTTGGTTTCTAGTTTTGCATCATTGTGGTCAGAAGGGATACTTGGTATGAGTTTGGTCTTCTTAACTTTGTGAAGACTTGTTTTGTATCTTATTCCATAGTCTTTCCGGAATAATGCTCTGTGTCCATTTGGGAAGAATGCGTATTGGGCTTCTGTTAGGATGGAATATTCTATAAATGGCTGTTAGTAAAATGTGTTCAAGTCCAGTTTTTCCTTGATTTTTTTTTTGTCTGATCTATCCATTGCTGAAATTTTTTTTATTGTCTATTTCTCCCTTCAGATCTGTTAATATTAGCTTAATATATTTAGGTGCTCTGATGTTGGATGTGTATATATTTAGAACTATTATATCTTCTTTATAAATTGACTCTTATTCTTTGTATAATGTCTGTCTTTGTCTCTTGTTAACATTTTTGGCTTCAAGTTTATTTTGTCTATTGCTTCTCAGCCTTTTGGCTCTGAGTGTAGTGTAGTGTCTGTTCTCATCAGTTTAAAGCCTATTTTGTCTGGTAAATATATGGTGCTCCCCACTGTTTTTGGTTTCCACTTCCATGGACTATCTTTTTCCATCCCTTCATTTAAGACTGTGTGTATCTTTAAAGCTGGACTGTCTCTCGTCGGGCCCCATATGGTTGCGTCTTGGTTTTTAAATTCATCCATCCATTCTCTGTCTTTGGATCAGTGAATTCAATCCAGGTTGAAAATGAAAGGATGAAAAATGATACTCTATGCAAATATTAAGAGTAGGAATGACTATGCTGGAATCAGACCAAATGAACTTTAGATCAAATATAGACCAGGGATGCCTGGGTGGCTCAGGTGGTTAAGCGGCTGCCTTCAGCTCAGGTCATGATCCCAGCATCCTGGGATGGAGTCCCACATCGGGCTCCTTGCTCGGCAGGGAGCCTGCTTCTTCTTCTGCCTCTGCCTGCCACTCTGTCTGCCTGTGCTCGCTCTCTCTGACAAACAAATAAATAAAGTCTTAAAAAAAAAAATAGATCAAAGACTTACATGTAAGAGCCAAACTGTGTAAATCTCCAAAGAAAAGAGTTAAATAAATCTTCATGGGGATAAAAATCCTCATGGTCTTGGATTTGGCTGTGAATTCTTACATATGGTGCCCAAAGCACAAGCCACAAAAGGAAAAATAATAGGACTTTATCAAAATTAAATTCTTTCATGCTTCAAAGAACACCATCAAGAAAGGTCTAATACAGCCTGCAGAATGGAAGGAATTATTTGCAAATCATGTATCTGATAAGGCCTATTACCCAGAATATATAAAGAATATTAGCAACTCAACAATAAAATGTCAAATAACCAAATTTTTTAAATGAACAAAAGATTTGGGTATTGCTTCAAATGGGAGCAATTCTCGATAAGCACATAAAAACACATGAGCTACCATGCCTCACTAATATGTATATAATTAAAAACAACCAACCAACCAACCAACCAACCAAATTTTGCCAATGATGTGGAGAATCGAAACCTTTGCAAATATAAAAAGGAAAATAGTTTGCAAGTTTCTCAAAGAGTTAAACACAGAGTTACTATATGACCCAGAAGGCGTGTGTGCCTGGGAGAAATAAGAGAACTTGTACATGAGTGTTATGGCAGCACTACTCATAATAGCCAAAATGTGGAAACAACCCAACTGCCCATCAGTTGATGAGTGGAAATAGAAGTATTCTATCCATACAATGGATATTATTTAGCCATTTCAAGGGTGAAGCATGGATATATGCTACAACTTGGATGAAACTTGAATACATTTTGCTTACTGAAAAAAGACACAAAAGGCAACACATTGTATGACATTTATATAAAATGTCCAAAATAGGAAAATCCACAGAGACAGAATGAGCTAGTGCTGGGGGGAAATGGGGCAGACAGAATGGTATTGATAGATAATAGGTACGGGGTTCCCTTTTGGGGTGATAGAAATGTACTAGGATTAGACATGATTGCAAAACCCAAAGATACTAAATACTCACCAAACTGTACACTTTAAAAAAGATCAAATTATGAGATGTGAATTGTATCTGGATAAAAAAAGAATGGGACTTAGCATTTTTATAGTTTTTTTTTTTTTTTTTTTTAACATTTGTATAGTTTGTCTCTTAACAGGATTCATCAATAAACTGCACAGGTTTGAACTGTGAGGGTCCATTTATTCACGGTTTTCTTTTTTTGTTTCGTTTTGTTTTTTGAGCACAGGCAGGGGGAGGGGCAGAGAGAGAGAGGGAGAAGCAGCCTCCCCGCTGAGCATGGAGCCCGATGTGGGGCTCCAACCCAGGACCCCGGAATCATGCCCTGAACCGAAGGCAGATGGTTCACCCACTTAGCCACCCAGGTGCCCCAGTTTTGTTTTGTTTTGATACAGTACAGTCCTGTAAATATATTTTCTCCTCTTTATTTTTCTCAAGAACATTTTCTTTTCTCTAGCTTACTTTATTGTAAGAATATGGTATATAATACAAATAGCATACAGAATAGGTCTTAGTTGACTGTTTATGTCAACGATAAGGCTTCTGGGCAACAGTAGGATATTAGTAGCTAAGTTTTTGGAGAGTCAAAAGTTACACTTGGATTGTCGACTACAGGGGAGCTTGGCATCCTTAACCCTTACGTCATTCAATGGACAGCCATACAATAATTTTTCTTGAGTCAGCTTAATGATGGAATTCCCACAGTGAAGTCAATGGGGTAGCTTGTAGGGGACCCTGTGTGGCCGGAGCCCTTTTGCCTACAGGGGCCCGCAGGTATTTTCCTTTTTTTTTTTTAGATTTTTAAAAATTTATTTATTTGACAGACAGAGATCACAAGTAGTAGGCAGAGAGGCCACAGAGAGAGAGAGGAGGAAGCAGGCTCCCCATGGAGCGGAGAGCCCGATGTGGGGCTCCAACCCAGGACCCTGGGATCATGACCTGAGCTGAAGGCAGAGGCTTTAACCCACTGAGCCACCCAGGCGCCCCCCACAGGTATTTTCTTCACTGAAGATCACTCCCCACATGTATCTTTTGTTTGAATTCATTATCTTTTTTTATTCCTGAAGCAAGGTACTGGGAAAGCAAGGTACAGTATGCACAATAGGGATGGTTATT
Source organism: Mellivora capensis (assembly GCA_004024625.1). Classification (NCBI taxonomy): domain Eukaryota; kingdom Metazoa; phylum Chordata; class Mammalia; order Carnivora; family Mustelidae; genus Mellivora; species Mellivora capensis. The sequence continues at coordinate 15,799 of PISX010006710.1, read as the reverse complement.
TATGTCCTCCCGGCGGAAGTATTCATACCATACTCCCAGATCAAACTTTGGCTCTCCTTATCACTAGCTGCCCGGGGAGCCCCCTGAATCCAAGTAGGTCTCAGGAAGATGGAGCTTGCCATTTGGTGTGAACCTAAAATACCCCAAAGACTGACTCTACATGGGAATAATAACTTTCTTTAGATGAGGCAAGTAGAAAGCCAGCACAATACAGTGACTGAGAGCATGGGTGTGGGTGCTTGATGTCCCGAAGTCAAATCCCATTTGAAAAACACGTGTGTCTGGGGAGGCTTATTAGCTTTTTTTTGTTTCTCAGTTTCCTGCTCTGGAATATGGAACTGTTAATAGGGTCTGCTTATTGGTATTATGAAGCTAAAAATAAGGAAATATGAAGCCTGGAGAAAAAGGATCAATGCTTTTCAAGTTCTACCTACATAAGTGTTCAAAGAGGAGATGTCTGGAAGAATAAGAAATGTAGTACTGGTCTCCTCTAGAGAGGGCACCTGGAAGACTGCAAGACAGTAGGATGGAAACTGCATGAACATGTTTTAGTCTTTGTGGGAAAAAGTCTGTGACTTCTTGTGATGCTCACATCTGCACTGTGGGGTGGGCAGAGTAGGGACTTGTGATCTATATTTAGTGGCTCAGTGCATGACATTTAGAGAAATGAAGTGACTCGCTCAGTCACAGCACTGACGAGGGGGCTCTGAAGCAGGGGATACAGGTGCCTCCCTGGGGATAGAGATCTCTGATCACCGGGGTATGAGATCCATGATCATCGGGGTATGAGATCATGCCCAAACCCTTTCCCTTACTCCCTTGCCCACATCCTTTTGCCCCAAGGTTGCTGTGAGGAGACAGCTGGCACCCTAAGGAGGTGCTGGTCTGAGAGAATGGCTCAAAACCCGAGGCTCTATGTTTCAATCCCTGACCCCATGATGGACGGTGGGGGTGTGGGTGTGATTCAAACACGTCTCCATCTCCCCCTCCGTCAGCCCCCAGCACTCGATGCTACCAGCTGCCTTGCTGGTGGTCACGTGACCACCTGGAATGACCACTGGTCTGCTTGACTCCCAACTGTCTCAGAACCCAGGACACTCTAAACCAACTGCCCACTTTGACAGTTGCTCCAAGAATTCATCTTCAACTGACCAAACCTGGGTGATGAGCAGTTCATTTTAGCTGAGAGAGGGGTCTGCCAGGCTGGTGCTCCAGTGGCTTTAATGGATGAAGTCTGCAAGCCCCCAGTATCTCGGTGACCAAGGATCAGACCCATCATCTGAGCAGCCAGAACTAAGGCGTGGCTGAGAGCAGGCAGGGGCTCCCTGGTTCTGAGCGACCACCTTCCCTGCCTCTTCTTTCCTCCCCAACATCCGGTCTCTGCCATACAAACTACAGCCTCTCTACAACCTACTTATTTACTGATTTTATACCCACAGTACCTTTAATGGAGCGGTCAGTGGGGGTGATATTTGTGGCTCTACCCTGTTGTTTGGCCAGAAGCCCATTTTGATGCTGCTGGGGCACTGCTGGGGATGGCCACTAGATTTTCTTGAGCACAGATGATTTCCTTGTGAATCCTGTGTTTGAATCCCTTATGATCTTCTTTTTTTTGTAACCTGAGCCACGATCCTGGAAAGTTCACTAACCATGGAGAGACTAGTTGATATGTGGCTGGGAGAAGACTGTGGGCATGCATTCATTCCTTCCTAGGTCACACTCCTGTTTTTGATCACCTGTTCCTGGGGAGCTGACTGAGTCCAAGCTGGGCTCAGATAGGGGGGTTGGTGGTGTGGCGAGTGCATACTACCCCCAGCAGACTGATGTGTGGGACGCGACTTTATTGAGATGAGACGGTATAGGAAAGACAATATAGAGGACAGTGACTGGGAGCATGGGAGCTGGTGTCTGATGCCTGGTATCAGATCATACTAGAAGCCACACATGCCTGGGAAAATTTCTTAACCCTTCTGTCCTCGGTTCCCTGTTCTGTGATATGGGGTCTGCCTTGTAAGGTAATACTAGTATTACCTTATAAAGCTTAGTATAAGAAAATCCAGATAATGCCGAAAGACAATGACTGGCACCTTGGAAGTGCTACGTGACTGATGGGATAGAACACATCTGGAAGAATAAGCAAGAAATGCGGGAGTGGCTGCCTCCAGCGAGGAAGCATGGATGGCTACAGGACAGGGGAGGGTGGAAGGTGACCTTTCAGCCGTCACATGGGCACGATGCTTTACTGCTCTGCCACCATCACCTGTGAGCCCCCTCAGCCCCCCATGGGGTGCACAGGGCAGGTGCAGGCACCTGTATTTCCTAGTTCATGGCACTAAAGTTCATAGATTTTAAGTAACTTGTCCAGAGTCATAACTGATGACCAATAGATCTGGGACAGGCATGCAGGTGGTTCCCTGAGGACAGGGATCCCCATGTCCCTCAAATCCTCTAGATCCTGTCCTGGACTCCAGACCAAGGGCTACCCTCCCTCCGTACCCCAAACTCTTCCTGCTGCGGGGACACAGGACGTGCCTGTGACAAAGAAGGGCACATGTCTGACTCTGCCTCCTCCCATAGATTTCAATCCCTGACCCCAAAGCTATGACATTTTCCTGAAAGAAAGCCCCTGAAGGGTCGGGGGGTTCCAATCTGTGTCCCTCCTCCCTCAGCATCTTCACATATCAGCTGCCCGAAGTGAGCTCTTGGCCACCACGTGGCTCAGAGGGGGTCTGCTTGGCCCCCACGTGGCTCAGAGTCCACGAATTTCCAAGGCAACTGCCCACGTGGCAGGTCTCTAGTAAATTAGCTTGGCCTTTACCCTCCAACCGTGGATGAACAGTTAGTGCTGATTAATGAGGACAGTGACCCATTGCGCTGGTGTTGGTGGTTTAATGGAGGAAGCTGGCATGTCCCCTTTTGTCTACTGACTACTGATTTGAACAACTATGTGAGCCTGGCCTAAGGTCTGGTTGAGGGTGGACGGGGGCTGCACTGTCTCTGAGTAGGTGCCTTTCCTACCCCCTAATATAACAAAGTCTCCACAGACTCCTCATCCTTCTCTAGATCCTATATGGCAGGAGAGAGTCCCATGTGGTAGAGGGTTTCCAGCTATAGCCTGTGACATCCACCCCAGGACTCTCCCAGGGAGTCACCCGGACCCTCCCTCTGTCACCAAATGCTCATTTCACCAACCCGATGGCCTTGTCCCTTCTCAAACGCCCCCAAACGCCAGTGACCCTGTCCACATCCATCCATGGAAATCCCACTGTGAGATCCCAGGGTCACTTCTAAATCTCCAGATTTACACGGCTCACGTGGGGTTTTGGGTTTTGCCATCCACATCCAGAAGAGCTGCCCCGTGCTCTCCCCTTTTCCTGCCACGTCCATGCTGGGACGGCATCAAGAGTCTCTTGATATCTCCTGATATAATGAAAGCAATGTGGCGTGTGCCCTCTGTGTCTCTTCCCTGGGAGATGGTGGAGGAGACTGGCATCCTTTCCATCTTCAATATTTGGTTGAAATCAGAGAAAACACCCTGGGGCTTGAAGTTTGCTTCCTGTGAAGATTATTTTTTATATTTCCTGTTTTGAATAGCTGCTTATTCCATATACCATACAGCGCACCGTCTTTAGTGTATAGCTTTACGGTTTCCCATAAACATGCCTGCTGCCAACCCCCAGTCCACCATGCTGATCGGCTCCAACCCCTTGACAGCCTCCTGTAGAAGGACGTCAAGGTTGTCGATAATTTATTAGGATACAAGCGTGAAATCAACTACTCCATGAATATTCCAAGCATGATGATTATACATAATTGGCACAAAAATATTTGGGGCAGCACCCTGGGATGGCAGTGGAGCAGCGGGAGAGCTGGGAGAATCCAATTTCCACAGCGGAAGTGTGGGGGCAGGGCAAGGAAGCCCGGAGAAGCCTCTCAGAAGCATCTGGGCTTTCACAGAATGAGCAGAGTGCGGTGCCCACACGAATTCAGTGACTGCTACTTTTGCTTCCAGGGCTGTTCTGCTTTTGTGTTTCATTTTAGCAGGAGATAAATTCTGCTTAATGCAAAAACCTCCAGCATTGACTATAAAATGTATCTCTGTCCTGTGTTAGCTGACTGGGACCAGAGGAGCTGCATCGAGGCCAACCTTGGTCCTTGGCTTCCTGTCCTGTTAAGCTTCCAAACACTTTCCAAGTCCAGGTGCTCTGAGGCCCCAGCTGACTCCTGCAGGGCACTTCCTTCCCAGGTGTCTAAGCAGCACAAACACGGGTGCTGGGCTCCCCTGGGAAGCACAGAGGAGGGCAGCCTAGGGTGGGTGGGCAGGTCCCAGAAGACTCCTCAGGTCTTGAAGGGTGACCTTAACACCTGGGTGGCTCAGTTGGTTAAGCCACTGCCTTCATGACTCAGGTCATGATCCCAGAGTACTGGGATCGAGTCCCATATGGGGCTTCCCCTGCTCTGCAGAGAGCCTGCTTCTCCCTCTCTGCCTGCCTGCCACTCCCCCTGCTTGTGCTCACTCACTCACTCTGTCAAATTAAAAAAAAAAAAAAAAAAGATAGGTGACCTTAGGCCCCCAGGTCCCCAGCGGTCAGATCCACAGGGCACCAGGCCTGCTTGTGGCTCTCAGGCTGAGGGGTGATGTCTGTCTCCTGAGAGTATCTGTAAGTACCCTCCAGGAGAGATTCAACCCAGGCCTGTGGCCGGCTGACCCTTAAGCCACTGGTCCCCTGGACAGTGACCTGGAGCAGTGGAAAGGGGAGGCTCTGGATTCCAGGGTGGAGAGCCAGAGCCCCACCCCGGGCCTGTGAAGAGCAGGAGGTCTGGTGACACAGGGTGGGAGAGCTGACGCTGTCTTCCCGTGGGAAGACCCAGTGTGACGCCTGCATGGTCAAGGGGGACAGTTATCTGGAGGGCTTCCCCTTTTCTCCTTTTTTTGGTCACACCCCTACCAAACTTGCCTGTGCTTGTCAATTGAAGACATTTTTTTCATTACACTGTCCACGTTTGAACATGAAAACCTTATGGAAGACACCGTTTTTCAGAGTGTAATGAAACCAGATATATTTAAGCTATTTAATTATAATACTAGAATAAAAGAACATAAGTAACTTGCAATCCTACCTCTTTAGTTCACCTGAAATTCAGCATTGCACAGAGTTTTGATTTTTCTTTTGTGTTCAATTTTTACACATGCACGAAAAATCTACCAGACCTCAGCCTGAGAAACGGTGCCATGAGGTGACCTTGGCTGTCCATGGGTCTCCGTAGAGGCTGAGGGGCCCCCAGGGCTCGGGCCTCACCCAGCTGGGGATGGATGCTGCCTTGTCACCTACTTGAGCCTCGGCTGCCATGTGCCCTTGGGACGTGTGGTGGGGCGGGGCTGGGCTGAGCCGCCAGCAGGGCATGGGAGGGAGCCCCAGGGCCTCTGTCCTGCTCATGTTCCCAGGGAGCCTGAGCTGTGGAAGGTCAGGCCTCCCCCCAACCCCCCACCGCAAGACTCCCCTACACCCCGGTGATTAGCTGTGGATACTCCCCATCAACCTTGGGGAATTGGGAGGGCGGGGTGGGTCTCGCTGAGTGAGATGCTGAACACCTCCAGGGTACCCTTCACAAAGAACACAGTGTGACCCACACCTCCTGGGGCCAAGCGCCTGGTGGCCCTGTGGGCACCGATGGGACGCCCCTCCCGATTAGGAGCCACTGGAGGCTGCCGCCTAGCCACTGTGGGACTTCTATGGAAGCGGGAGGGGGATCCCTACTCCCTCGGAAGAGGTGCTCAGAGAATCTTGCAGTTCCCTGCACAGATTTTTACCACCATCTCGTTTCCACTTCTGTGTCACGTGCAGTAGCGTCGACTCCGGCCCTCCGCTCTGGGATGTTTTCATCCTGACGCGCCAAACAGAAAGTGAGGGAAGCAATGGAGAACATGGCACTTGTTTGCCTCCTGCTTTTCCCCCCTCTTCTCCACGCTCACGCTCTTATTCTGCCACTTTATCAGCTTTTACGTCCTGCACCTCCTCTCTTGAGCCCAGGACAAAAGAACTTCTGATGCCAGACTTCCGTGGGACCTGACAGCTGGTGGGAAGAGAAGAAGGGGGAATGTTCAGAGCCCCCTCCGGGTACCTGGGGCAGGAGAGCACAAAGATGGGGGGGGTGCCCCGGGCAGAGCCAGGCTTCTGGAACCCCTCCTGCCGGGCAGGGGGAGGCCCAGCCCTTCTCACCGCAGCCTCCTGTCTCCCTGCCACTTGGGGCTGTTCAGCACCATTCAGCGGTGCAGACCCACAGACCCGGGTCAGGAGCCAGGGCGATGCAGGAGAGCAGCTCCTGCTGAGGCAGTGGCCGGGGATTTTATAGACATTGGAGATGCGAGGACCTTCTGAGCCTGGTTGGGACCAGGTCCTTCCGGATGACAATCATCCATTCAGGGAACAGGGAAGAGTCACAGAGGGAGCTCATGGGTAGGGAATCGAGAAAATGAAAAGAAGATGACAGAGGAGATAAATTACCCACTCAGTTTTGCTCCCTCTGTCCAGTCTTCCAAATCTGCAAAGGAACCCCCTGCATGGAGCTTGACAGGAGTGGCCCAGGAGAGGGGGTGGCCTTGGGAAATGACGGGGGACAGTCAGGGCCAAAGTGAGAACTCAGGCCCACTACCCTGGGATTATGTCCCTGACCCCAGAACTCAATTCTGTCCTCAGCTCTGCAGTCCTCCCGGGACCATGACCACTTCACCTTTGTGATGAGGGAGGGGGTCTAGGGTCTCTGGACCCTTCCTAGCCCTCACATTTCATACCTGGGACCAGCAAGGAGCACCAGTCATCCCATTCTTGCAAGATGCAGTCACTGTCCCAATGACTCTCTGGGCAGGACATTGCCCTCCTTCCCCCTTTCCCCCACTTCCCAGCTTCCCTGCATGTTTTCTCTTGATTTTATAAAGCCCATTTCCCTTCTCCTTGTCCATCCCCACCGATCTGATTCTCCAAAATGGGAAGACATACTCCAACCTCCAGTCAGCCACACGATCCTACTCGGAAGGGGACTGTCCATGGGCCCAAGGTCGTGCTGGGCCCATAGAGATAGTGATAGCCAACTCCACATATTGAGTGACTGCCCTATGTCTGGGGTTACCCCAGGTTCTAGGGAGATATTTGAATCTCACAACAACCCCGTAGCATTCTAAAGAGGAACACAAGCTTAGAGGTCATCTAACTTGTCCAAGGTCCTCCAGTCTATAGGTGAAGTGAGAGGATATCCACAGCAGAGGCGGCCGTGTAAACACCAGTGCCCGCCAGTGTCTGCTTCAAGACCCCAGCCCTGGAAGGCCTGAGGGAAGGTCCCACAGGGAGCCGTGACCTTGATGTGGGGAGTAGGCAGGCCCATTGCTGTGTGGCTGGGGCAGCAGGTTCTGACAGGAGCAGGGACCCTGGCTCTGGTGCTCAGAACCTCTGTCTTGGGCCTGGTCGGTCCCAGGAGACCAGCTCAGCGAGACCCTGAGAGCCACTGTGTGCACACAGCCCCGCAGCCTTCTTACACACCTCTGTCTCGGGTCCCACAAACCCGACCCAGGAGCTCCCCTGCTCAGTTCTCAACACATGAGATTCAAACATAAACAAGGCTTTGCTGCTGGGCAGAAGCAGAAGCAGAAAAGAGCAGGTCTGGGGAAAGATAATCTTTATCAGCAAAGCACACTGAAACCCACCCAGAAAATATCTCCAACTATTATGTCATTGATATATGAAGAAAGCAGGCCAAGCCATCACACGTATTTATTTCTTCTCTCTGGTTTCACAGCCCCCTCCCTCACCTCAGTCTCCAAAGCAGCAAGGGAACCCGACTGCTCCTGGAACCCTTTTCTATTGATTCCTACCTGAGTGTAGTTCCCTACCTGGCGAGTCTTTCTCCTCTGAGCTGACCTCATAAATGGTCTCCAGGGTCCATTCTATAGAGACACAAGCATGAGCAGCAGGTTATTAGAGAGAGGGGCTCCCTTGCGCCTGCTGCTCCAGCGGTGGCCAGGCTGGCTCGCCCGGCATCACCTGCTCTTCCTGCAGATCCTCAGACCTGCCCTGGGCTCCCTGGAGTCAGAGCCCTTCAACGAGACCTGGAGCAGCCTCACTGCTCTTTCGGAAGAGAATGTTAAATATCAAATAAGAAAAGAGGGTTACAAACAGAGCACCTTCAAAGCACAGAGGCAGACAACTTCTTACTATTATTTCAAAAGAAGCTACCATTACAGGAAAAGAACAAAACAGAGACTGAATCAGGGTGGCTTGGTTGTTTCAATGTCTGCCTTCAGCTGGCTTCCTGATCCCTGGGAGCAGGCCTGCAGTAGGCTCCTGGCTCAGCCTGGAGTCACCTTCTCCCTCTCCCTCGGCCCCTCCCCGCCAATCCTTCACTCTCTCTAAGAAATAAGATCTCTCAAAGGCTGAAAAACAGAAAGAAATCCTTCCATACATACACTGCATCTTTCTGATTTCCTACCTCCCACTCTCGGTCTACAAAGCAGCTGCTGTAACCTGCCTGCTCCCAGGAGCCCTCTCCCGTTGGTTCCTACCTGAGTGTAGTTCCCTACCTGGCGAGTCTTCCTCCTCTGAGCTGACCTCATAAATGGTCTCCAGGGTCCATTCTATAGAGACACAAGCATGAGCTGCAGGTTATTAGAGAGAGGGGCTCCCTTGCGCCTGCTTCTCCAGCGGTGGCCAGGCTGGCTTGCCCGGCATCACCTGCTCTTCCTGCAGATCCTCAGACCTGCCCTGGGCTCCCTGGAGTCAGAGCCCTTCAATGAGACCTTGAGCACAGCAGCAAACCTTCAGTGAGAGGAAGGATGCCCCTTCCCATGGCACTTCCTATCTCCACGGGACATGATAGCTCTCACCTGTACACGGATCAACCTGAGATCCCAGCTGTGGTGGCAACAGTCTGGGTTAGATGGGGTCCGTGAGCAGCCCCTCTGCCAGGCTCAGAACAGGTGCCCAGGGGAGCTGTCTGTGAGCATGGAAATGTTCTGTGTTGTAAACATGCACGACGGGGCACCTGAAATGGGACTGGTGTGATGAGGGATGGGAATATTCAACTTCATTTAATTTAAACATGAGCAGGCACGTCTGGCTAGCGGCTGCCTCCTGGATAGTGCAGTTCTAGGATCCAAATATGAGGAAGATGTGACCTCCATTGTCTGGGGGTTCCTGCAGAGGACTTTGCTGGCCTGATCTGATCGTTTATTTGCAGGTTCTCCCTGGGCTCCTGCTCCCATGGGATGACATGAGGCCCTGGGGACACTCACACAGGAAGGTCAATACCGGGGTCCTAGAGCAATCACAGCAGGGGCCCGCTTGTAAGCAGAGCTGATGAGCAGGACCCCATGCATTTGTGCTGGATGTGATGAGAGCAGCAGAGCAGAGGGGGGCCTCCTAACTGTCCGCAGGAGCCCGTCTTTCCATTCCTGATCCAGGCTAGAGTCTGGGAAGGCTGGGGGTGGGGGGAGGTGGCAATAGGCCCAGACAAGCTGATGAGGGAACTTTCCAGCTCTGATCAGGACCCCAGCCCGGGGATGTTACAAGAGGGGCTGCTCTGGGCTAAGCACTGGGGTGAGGCGGAATGAGGGAGATGCTGTTGGTGCCCTTCAGTGGCTACCAGGGGCCAGGGCTCCTGTCCCCATGAGCGGGAGGACACAGAGTTTGGGTGTCAGAATTCTCAGGTCATTTCAGAGAAACCCTCAAACTGATGTCCTCTGGGCCATAAAAGTGAGCAGCAAGGAGCAGCCCAACCGTGGGATCAGCTCCCATCACTTTGCTAAGCTCACCGTGCCTGGCCACATGGTGTGAGATCTCTTCAGTGTAAATGTGTCTGAAGGACAGACAACCCTTGGCCGACAATGTGTAGACAAGGGCTGGTTGTCAGGTGACTCCCAGAAGCAGGTGAAAAGTAAAAATAGGTTGGTCCTTCCCGATCTCCGGTATCAGGATTAGGAAACTTCTTGCCTCAGGCCTGACCATATGGTTCATCCCGTTGATCCACATTTTGGCCAATCCCAGCTAGGACCCAGAATCTGGGTGGCTCTCCATGCGAAAGCCAGCATATTTTTTCCTAAGTGAGTGATTCCAGATTATGTCCCACTTTCACTTGCTCCAGGGGCTGTTTGTAATTACAGAAAACACTTCGAGGGGCGGATCTCCATGTGTACTGGTCACACAGGTCTTTGGTTCTCTTGATGACCTTAGGAAACCAGATGGGCAACCATGGTTGATTCAGAGGCCTCAAAAGCACATGCAGAGGACACCTGTGGGGAAGACACGAGCTTTTCCTGGAGGATGTGTCTTCTTCCGGGTTGGAACGACAAAATTCTTAATCCCAGGAGGAAAACAGCTGTGGAGCAAAAGCCCCCTACTCTTCAGCTTAAGCTGTCCTTGGTTAATGGCCTCTTGGCTCAGGTCACTTGGCTAAGGGCTCTCACTCAACACTTTCCCCACCATGGAAATTGTACATACCCTGGACCTGTATGCATACCCTCATATACATAGTCAGATTTTCATACGTGAATCAGATTATAAAGGAAAGAAACCAAGAAGGTAGGGAAAGCAACCTCACTTCAGGGACCAAAGGGGTCTCTTCCCCTGCTGTCTGCTCCCCCGCCAGGCCCTCAGGGGGGATCAAGGAGGACACAGATGGACTGTCAGTCATTTTCAGGGCCGTTCAGGACTAACTCAAGGTGCTTCGCTTGATGGGAGCATGGGGCCAGAGCGTGTGGATGTGGGTGGGTAACAAGCATGGACTGAGCTCCTGCTGGGCCACTCTCCTTTTGGTGGTTGAAAGAAGGCAAAGCAGAGGAGATGGAAAGAAATGAGAAACAGAGTCCTTGTCTTTGTAGCTGAAGGCAGCCTCAAGCCAGGTGCATCAGTCTACCCAGAGGACCAAACTATGCCCCATGTTTTAATGACCCTTTCCCCACGCTCCTCCTGCCCGATCTGCAGCTCCTTTCAGTGGTCTCTACCTCCTCGACCTCTTCCAAGACCCTTTCAGCCTCTGTGGAGGCAAACGGGCTGCTGAGCCCTCTCCGTGTGGGATTTCACGCTCAATTAAAAGCAAACTCATATCGGTGGAAAAGATTGAATCATGGGCCCACACGTTGTATTGTACTCATTCGCCAGTCCTCTGTCACAAAGAGACAGAGCAGAAGAGAGCACGGAAATCCTGGATTTAACAATAACCGTTATTAATCAGATGGTGTTTTCTTCATCCAGTCCTCCTGTGTGCATTCACTGAGGGGAGGGGGATGTCCTCGTTCTGGTGGCGTGGAGAGAATGGAGCAAGGGCCGACATGCTCAACCCGCTGCACGAGAGCGTTGCGATGAGGGAGACGAGCACGGGACTAAAACCAAAGTGGCACTCTGGGCTCCCTCTTGTCACTATCCCCAGGGTGTGCAGCTTTCACGGGATTTCAGGGGTTTTAGGGCTCCTGGTGATGATGCGGCCAGATACACTATAGTCACGCGTGCATTCTTACTGGCTTTGTGCCAGCTGCTGGGGAGTGACCCAGATCTGGCAGAAGGTGACCCAGTTGTCCTATGTAGTGCTTTCAGTGTTCAGGGTCCGTGAGCTGACCCAGGAGCATGTGGTCTTTCTACGCTCTTTTCACATGCATAAGGACACCAATGTCTGTGTAACACGCGCATACTGAGAGCTACTGTTGGAGAAGCAGACATGGTGAGACCTGAGGCCTCAGAGATTGCCTAGTCGGTGGCCCGGGACTGGAGAGTTCCCCTAGACGGAGGCCACGTGCACAACTCTCCCTTGGCCCTAGACTCTTCCTCCATCTTCGGAGAACTTTTCCCCTGTCCTGGGTCCCCCAGATTTTCCTTGTGTTGAAGTATGTGGTCATATGGTACCTGGTCAGTTTCATCAGTTACATGTGGCCCCTGCAGGAAGACTCACACTTGTGGCGTGGGTGGGGCGTGCGCAGTCCATCACCCTGCAATGGCCTTTGGGGGAGAGACCCATGGGCTGTAGGACACCAGTGCACACTACAGACCCTGATCTTGCTGTGTTGCTTTTCCTTCCTGTGAATGCAGTGTGTTCTAACCCATGCCACGTGTGTTGAGCCTCCTGGGCAACTCTGAACCCGTAGCAGATCCAGGAGGCCGAGGTGTGTGGGTTCCTGCTTCTGGGGGCTGGCATCATCAGCATCTTTGCTGTCCTGCACGCACTGGGAATACTCATCTGGCACTGGCTGCTGGGCCCTCCTGCTTGACAACTGCTTTTGTTCCTGGGACCCCTCGAGGCCACCTTTTAATGACGACTGTATTTGGGATCTCTGTGGGCTCGGGGATTTGTAGGCACATACGCAGATGCTGGAACTTCTGGCAGGGGGACCTTCCGTTGATGAGTGACGGGTGCCATTCAGTAGTCCAGACCATCAGCCCTGGGGACACAGGCCGGGTTCACATTTCCTTTCTTCCACTTAACTGTGGGACTTGTACACATTCATATCTGCGCCACACTTTCTCCATCTGAGACATGGGGATATTGGACCAACCTCCATGTACTGGCATGGAGAGCGTTGAATGAATTAATGTATGTAAGGTGTGCAGCGTTGATCTCTGGCCTCCCCCTCTCCTTCCCTCCTTCCTATCTGAGCAAGTTAACACCACAACGTGATGTATAAGTGAGATGTATCTCTTGGTACACATGCACGCACACCACCCAGACCCACCATATGTACACACTATCCACACCACTGAAAGGTAATGCAGCTGTTTCCAGGACTATAGAATATGGTGACAGTTCTTTATCTGGAATGGAAATTTCTTTCACCACACTCAAGTCCTCTTGGTCCCCAAGAAGTTGGAATCAGGATGGCTCGCCAGACCGAAGCCAGTGAAAAATAAAAAAGCTCTGCCCTTCTCATTCCCTAGATGTTTCTTCCTTTAGTAACTGGGTGACTCCAGAGTATGTACCATGTCATGGCTTTTGAGGCTGCCTGCAGTGACAGAAACCTCATCCTGACTTTACCATAGCTGTGGCCTAAAGAAATGGCTTTGGGAAAGAGCATGACTGTGAGGTTGGAAGATGAGAGGAGGGTGGGCAGAACTTACCACACTGTTGGTGACCTAGGTAGGCAAAGGCTGGGTGAAACAGTCTGGGGGAGACGTCTGGAAAGACACCCTTGCAGTAGCGATCACAGCACACTGTCATTCCAGTTCCAGAAATTACCCCGGGGTCTCTCTTTTGTTGCGTTCAAATTTGTCTTCTGCTTTACGTTCGTTTTTTTATGCTCTTAACGTTTAGTCGACAAGACAATCGGTTGGATCCATTCGGCATGTTGATTTCACGAAATGAACTATGTCAGACGTATGGTTTCACTTGTAGGTGGAATCTAAAAAACAAAACAAGCAAAGAAACAAAAAAAAGCAGAAACAGACCCATAAACACAGAAAATGAACTGGTGATTGCTGGGGGGGAGGGGTGGGGGGGAGAAGTGGGGGGAGGGAAAGGGGTAAGCCAAATGGGTGAAGGGGAGGTATAGGCTTCTAGTTAAGGAATGAAGGAATGAATAAGTCATAGGGATGAAAGGTACAGCGTGGAGAATAGTCCTTGATGGCATGTGGTCATGTTTGGTGACAGCGGGAACGTACCATAACGCATAGAGATGTCGAATCGCTGTGTTGCACACCTGAAACTCATGGAACACAGAACATCGTGTGTCTGCTGCACTTCAATTAAAAAAAAAAAAAAACCTAAATGGAAAAAAAATGTTTCTTTCAATCATCAACTCAGCACTGCCTAAGGGAACTCAGGAGCAAAACAAACAAGTAAAAATTGCAGAAGTTTAATTTGAAATTTGAGGAAGAGGAGGAAGAGGAAAGAAAAAAAATTAACCAAAGTCTCAAAGAGTAGGTCTATTGCCATATGTACTACCAAGCGCATAACGTTGAAATTAGCTTTTGACTATGAAAATTTCGATCTAGGATCCCAAGGGAGTCAGTTTTTTTCTCGTCTACATTTTACAGTGTGTGAAAACTGTTAGGTCCGTTATTAAATGAAACTAGACTGAGACAAAGTGAAAGTTATTTAAAGCTTTATCCTATGCTAAGCATTAGAAGTAAACAAGGTTGAAGTTATTCAAACCTTTAAATTATGCCAATCATTAGAAATGGTTGACCGGCCAGGGCTGCTCCGAGGAGAGCGACCCCTCCCCAGCTTACAGACTACCTTTTATAAAGCAAAAGTTTGGCCACACATAGGTGGCCAATGAGACTGTAACATTGCATAGTCATGTTAGGTCACACGCAGGTGGCCAAATGAATTACAATTTACCCTATAGTAGCCGTGTGACCTAACCTATTACTCTGGTCAGAATTGGTGCTCAAGGTTGGTGCCCAAAAGGCGGGGTTTACATTCTTTGGTGGTTAGGGAGACAATATGTGTACTTTTACTGATTGGATGTCTCCACCTGGCCCGACTCGTTCTTGTATTCTGGGCTCTGTTATCAGGAACTGGCCGACCTGGCCTTGTATTCTGGGCTCTGTTATTAGAAACTAGCCAACCATATTTTACTGGTTTCCCAGACTTGCTTCTAAGTAAGTTTCTCTGGGTAGGGGGGGACAGGGTCAGTTTAAGTTTTACTGCACAAACGACAAAATGGCTTTTAACCCACCAAGATGGAGTCGCTCTGGCTAAATAGGTCCTTACACTCCCCCCCTTTTCTTTGGAGATTAGTCAAATCTTTGACTTTTCAGTCAGTTTTATGTCCTCCTGTTGTAAGGGGTTATATTGAGCATGTAAGACTAACATTTTTATCGCTCCAATTTCCTGTATAAATGACATTAGGGCATTTATAATGTAGGGGCCAAAAAGTAACATTAGTAATAGTAAAGCCAGGGGTCTGTAATTGCTGATATTAGGAAAATTATTCATGGAGACCAGTTGAACAAACTTTTATATTATCCCTGGGAGTTTCTGTGTTGTTGTTTGCACTCATTTAGTCTCTTTTTAATGGCTGCCAGACTGTTTTTAATGACTCCAGTGTGATTTATCCAGAAGCAGCATTTTTTCCTAGGGCTATACAGAACCCCCCCTTTTCTAGGAATAGTATCTCAAGTCCTCAGCCAGTCTTTTGTTTCCTTATTATTTTCCCCTGAGCAATTTTGACCCTTAAATCTTTAAGGTAGTTGAAGGTGGAAGGTCTCATCTTCTGTAACTTCTTCCTGCTGAGTAGGGGTGTAGAGTTGTCCCTACCTATTTGAGTCAACATTGATCAGTTGAGGAATGTGTAGGGGAGTTGCGAAAGATGGAGGCAGCTGAATCCAGTGCTGACAGTGAAGAAGTGTCTCTATGCGTGGTAAGGATCATCTGTCATCGTGAAGTCATTGCAGTAATGGAGTCTCAGCACCAAGTAGAGAAACACTGAACAAAGCAACATATTAAAATTAATAAGGCTATAAGAATGAGAAGCCCGAAAAGGAGATTTATCTATCCATCGCCAGTCTCCAGAATTAACTTTGTCAAGGTCTCTTTAAGAGTTTGGTTTATTATTTTTTACTTGTCTGGGGTTTTGGGGCCGGTACGCACCGTGTAGTTTTCAATTAGTGCCCATGGCCTTGGCCAATGTCTGTGGGACTGAACTCACAAATGCAGGGCCGTTGTCTGACCTGATCATGAGAGGCAACCCAAGCCTAGGAATTATTTTTTAGTAGTTATTGGATACCATCCCTGTCTTTTTATGTTTGGCAGAAAAAGCCTTTACCCGGCCTGAAAAGGTATCCACAAAATCTAACATATACTTGTGTCCATATTTTCCCGG
>PISX010006709.1:0-94859 GCA_004024625.1 Mellivora capensis | reverse complement strand
GGAGTTGAGGGAAATTGGGGGGAGATGAACCATGAGAGACTATGGACTCTGAAAAACAACCTGAGGGTTTTGAAGGGGCGGGGGGTGGGAGGTTGGGGGAGCCAGGTGGTGGGTATTGTGGAGGGCACGCATTGCATGGAGCACTGGGTGTGGTGTAAAACTATGAACTCTGTTACGCTGAAAAGAAATTAAAAAAAAAAAAAAGAAAATGAGACAATGACATAGGTAGTCACAATTGCAAACCCACCCCATCCTGGGCACTATAGAAGATTTATCCTTGTCCCCTTTCAACATAGAACAGTATTGAGTTGAACAAAAGAAGAAAATAAAACAAAAAATCAGTGATTTACACCATAAGATTATATTTGTATTTTCATTATTAGAAAAGGACCTTCTTGGGACCCCTGGGTGGCTCAGTTGGTTGAGCAGCTGCCTTCGGCTCAGGTCATGATCCCAGCGTCCTGGGATCGAGTCCCACATCGGGCTCCTTGCTCAGAAGAGCGCCTGCTTCTCCCTCTGCCTCTGCCTGCCACCCTGTCTGCCTGTGCTCGCTCGCTCGCTCTCCCTCTCTCTCTCTGACAAATAAATAAATAAAATCTTAAAAAAAAAAGAAAAGGACCTTCCTGACAGTCAATAAGAACTATTCTTACATATTTAGCATGTTTTTCATCTTTTATGAAGTAGGGTATCTTTATTTGATTCAAATATGTAACTACTATTCAACAAAAAGAAATGGTAAAATAAAATGATGGCCATAATAAATGATGGGAACAAAATAAATAGACGCTATAGTAGGAAGGTATTAAAATTTGTGCTCTACATACTAACGTCATGAAAAAAACCCTTATGGGACAAGGCAAAATGAAACAAAAGATAGCATATGCCATTTTTTATCCTTTATCTTTCTATAATTTCTTCTATATTTCTTCACATTTTATATATTCTTTAATTTGTTCAGATATTTTTTGTCTTTCAATTCAAGCTATAAATAAGGATGTAGGAATAAATAGAAATATCCTGCCCTGAATCATTTCACTGATATTGTTTCTAAAACCTCAACGTCTACTTTACTTGAAAGTCAGACTTTAAGACTCAGGTACCACATCCTTCCTATAGGTTTTCATAAGACCCCATCATAGCATTATTAAAATTATATTCCTCATGATTTTCTTTATTTACCTTCTGCTTATACCCTGTACAAATAGATTCTTGAATTGTAGTACATATGCAATTACTACTGGCTGAATAATTTAATAAATTGACCTAATATTTAAAATCTGAAATAGAGTTCTAGAAAAGGATCACTTTGCATACTCAATTTATAATATCACCAGGAGTTACGCTTGATCTACTTGTACCTTCAAGAAAAGAATTCCAGATTACATGATTTTTCACATACTTTACTGTTTAATCTTTCCATGAAATATTAAAATTAATCACAGATTATTTCAAAAAAGTCAACTCCTTAAAAAAATCATCAGTAAATTCACTGAAATTATCAACTGACATGATTCTTTTTTTGTTATTTTTTTAAGATCAATGGTTGGTAGACTAAATTTTTCCTTATTTAATCGGTTGGTTTTTCACAGATACAGCTCTAGACAGTACATGAAAATGAATGTGCATTAAAAAGGTGTTCTAATGGGGGTTTGGGGGGTAGGAAAAGAATAAATGAAACAAGATGGGATCCGGAGGGAGACAAACCATAAGTGACTCTTAATCTCACAAAACAAACTGAGGGTTGCTGGGGGGAGGGGGGTCGGGAGAGAGGGGTGGGGTTATGGACATTGGGGAGGGTATGTGCTATGGTTAGTGCTGTGAAGTGTGTAAACCTGATGATTCACAGACCTGTACCCCTGTGGATAAAAATACATTATATATGTTTATTTAAATACAAAACAAAACAAAACAAAACAAAAGGTGTTCTATTCTTTTTTGTAAAACAAGATGTTGAAAATATTACTTATTAGAGAATAAACTGATGATGAAAATCATTTGTTTCATCATCTTTATGAGCCATACAATTATAAACTCAAACTAAATTGAAAATAAAACAATAGATTACTTTTATTTTTATTTTTCACTTTCACAAAAAAAATACTCCAGAAAGTGGAAAGCAGGTTCCATGTTCTATATCATTTATCTTTTAAGCCCTAATTATATTTAAATTACTCTTCAACTCTTACTACATTACCATAACTGTGTGTCAACTAGCAAGATGTACTTATTGAATGAGGTATTTTTAGAACACTCTACAAGTCAATAATGACTTTTCTACTTTTTTAATATATCATTTTGCCAACTATCTTTTAATAGAAGTTTCTCTTTCCCTTTTGTACCTCTGGAAATGCAGCTTTCAGAAGTTTCAACCAAGCTATTTCACTATTCTTATTCCAAAGAAATAGTGTTTATTGTATCATATGAAGCTCAATAGATTTAGTTTTAAGTATATATCTTGGAAACTGTTGGTTAAGAATAATATTTAAGTATAAAAGTGAGCTTTACATATGTATCTGCCAGCAGAAGTTTACCAAGATACAACATTGCCTTGTAATACATGGCACAATGGGAGACCAAATCCAGTAGAATCATTTGTTCATGCAGCTGAAAATGTACGTTGGAATTCTAAGACGAGAAAATGATCTAACTAGTCATGCTTTCACACTAACAAATATCTAAAATAGTTATGAGTAAAAAAAACAAAAAAAAACCCAAATGCATATTTTTTTTTATAAATTTTTAATCTCCAATAAAAATGTAATCATTTTCCATCTCCCGGGTGGTTTTTTGTTAGATTTATCTTCAGATCCCACCAAAAAAATTTTTTTTAAACAAGTTCTTCTTTTTCACCATGGATTTAAATTAAACAAATAATTTGTGTTATTTTAAAATCTAAAGTTGTTTTAATACTGTAGTTATGCTTGGAACGCCTGGGTGGCTCAGTTGGTTGGACGACTGCCTTCGCTCAGGTCATGATCCCGGACACCCGGGATCAAGTCCTGCATCAGGCTCCCAGCTCCACGGGGAGTCTGCTTCTCCCTCTGACCTTCTCCTCGCTCATGCTCTCTCACTGCCTCCCTCCCAAATAAATAAATAAAATCTTTAAAAAAAAATACTGTAGTTATGCTTTAAGTTTTATTTTCATTATCAAAACTGTTTTCATTCTTTTGTTAACTTCTAGTGTTCAGTGGAAAATATTTATTTATTTATTTATTTAATTCTTTTTTTTTTAATTATGTTATGTTAGTCACCCTACAGTACATCATTGGTTTTTGTTGTAGTGTTCCATGATTCATTGTTTGCATATAACACGCAGTGCTCTATGCAATATGTGCCTGCTTTAATACCAATCGCTAAGCTAACCCATTCTCTCACCCCTGTCTCCTCTAAAACCTTTAGTTTATTTCCCAGAGTCCATAGTCTCTCATGGTTCAACTCCCCCTCTGATTCCCCCCTTCCCCTTCATTTTTCCCTTCCTTTTCCTAATGCTATGTGAAATAAGTCAAGCAGAGAAAGACAATTATCATATGGTTTCACTTACATATGGAATACAAGTAATAGCATGGAGGACATGAGGAAAATCTAATACTATTCTTAGTTTTGATCACACCTGTTCTTGTTTTTGTCTTTGTTTTTTCCTTATGGACATTTTTAAGATTCAATTGCTCTGAAGTTTCAAAATAATATATATGTGTAAAATTTTTAAAATGTAATATGCGGCCCATGGAGATTTGACTCTTCATATTGAAGACTCTTAGTCTTCAGATCTGGAATTCCTTTGTGTATTATTTGTGGAAAAATCACTTTTGTTTCTTCTTCCTGGTCTTTATAAAATTCCTATAAATTAGATGTTGGATCTTTGTGATTGATCTAATTTTTATGTTTTATCTCCTACTTTTCACTGGATTTCTTTTTTTTTTTTTTTGAGAAATTTGTTTAGGTTTAGTTTTTAAATGTTATGTTGATATTAAAAAAAATAAATGGCAGTAATAATTGAATTCCCAAAATGTTTTTCCTGTTTTCTTAGCCATGAATATATTTTATATTCTGTTATTATTATTTTTTTCAATAGTATCACTCTCTTGTTTCATCAAACATTTCCTACATCTCTTTCCTTAGTCTCACTTCCTTCTCTTACCTAAAAACCAGTTTGGTTTGTATTTTCATTTCTGTCACTTGTATGGAAGGCTTTTTTTTTTTTCTGCCTACTTTTGGTTGACTTTTTATATTTAGAAGTGAGGCTCCAAAAACTCATTGGAACCTCTGTACATAGGCAAGGGCTCACTTCTGCAGGAAGGGGATGGATAAATGCCTGCTTGCTGAGGGCTTGTGGGTGGGAAGGTGGTGAGAAGGGAGTTTAAAAAGACTTTCAAATCATTTGCCCGTCACTCTCCTACCATCAATCTCATTTTCTGTGGGATCAAAATATACTGAAGTTTTGACCCTTTGTGAGATCCATTTGTTAAGTTTCTAGGAATTTTGCAAGCTTATTACTAAACAGCAATTATTACTACTATTAATGCTATTAAGTAAATTACATTAAAATATAAATACATATATTAAAAATACATATTCTAAACTCATCACTTAATTATCTTACTAAAATTTTACTACTGTTATTTACATCTATGTATTTGTGTGGTAGAGAATAATATATAATGGTGATCACATCTGTTTCCAAATTCACATTGAGTGACACCACATCAATAGCTTGAAACTGGCCATGGTAGGAATATTTACAACATGGAAATTGGCAAATGCTACAAATCAAGATTTGATTTCTTGTTTTGTCAATTGTCTAGCTTCAAGAATGTGATGGAGA
This sequence comes from Mellivora capensis, assembly GCA_004024625.1. Taxonomy (NCBI): domain Eukaryota; kingdom Metazoa; phylum Chordata; class Mammalia; order Carnivora; family Mustelidae; genus Mellivora; species Mellivora capensis. Next base: position 90,037 of record PISX010006709.1, on the reverse strand, counting down.
TTTAGCTTAAAATGTTAGTGTCTCTGTAGCATTACATTGTAAACAAATTGAGGAAACATTCTTCCAGCTATTCTAATTTAAGAACTTGTTCACATCATGCTTAAAGAGTTAAGTTCCAACATATGTATTTATTGTTTAGCTTTCATCTTACTCATCCATGTAAACATAAATTTCCACCTCATTCATGACAAAAATAAGTCAGTATATCAATGGTAACAGTAGATTGGCATAAATACCATGTTCTGCAACTCAATAAAAATGTTCTATAAGAATAAGATTTCTAAATGGATTTTGCAGAAAGGATATTTTATTAGTTATTCCTAATTATTATGCACTTTATTATTACTGGTAAGCTGTATGGATAAAAAAGCTTAAGTACACATACACATGCATATTTTTATGACAGCTAGTTGTTAAATATTTAGTAGCTACACAGGCACTTACTTTGACACTTTCTCCCTCTGGTAAACTGTTATAATTTCTATGAACTCCATATTCAAAAATGTATTTCTCTCTCTCCTCTGTTTTCATTTTTGATCTATTCTCTTTGTTCTGGTGAGTGTGGTGTAAATGTTGGGTTCTTATGTCTTAAGTCTTTAATTTTAATGAAGTTTTGTGAGGGGGGACAAAAATAAAAATGTATACAACTATATTTAACTAAGGGTACTGTAACAAATTTAAAGATCGCTCATTCTTCCATTTATTCAGTTACTTGACAGATATTTATTGAGTACCCAAACTAGATTTATAAAACACAAAATCTGCCCTCAAGAAATCCAAAATAGTAAAAGGATGGAGGTATGTAAATTACTATGATGAAAAGTAAAAAGTGCTACATGCCATAAGAGATACAGATACTGTGTCATGAGAAACTCAGAGAAGGTGATTATTAACACCTGGAGAGATCATTAGACATCTCACTAAGGATGATGTGATATAAGATCTGAATTTGAAAAGATAGGCAGAAACTTGGATATGGACAGAGAAGGCCCACAGGCAGAAGGCACTACTGCTTGAAGGAGGCTGAATAAAGGTCTAGAAATATACAAGGTTATCTAGTGAATTAATTTCTGAGTAGTTTAATTCCTTCATGAATGTGCCTAGAGAAGAGCTATTAATAAACTGATTTTCATTCTCTCTTTTCCTTAATGATTCATGAATGCTATTCCTGAAGTCTTCATTACTGTAAAGAAAAGCTGAAGTCTAAGTTTCATGATTTTTGAGTCTAATAACTAAACAAACATTCTATAAAATAATCAATCAGGAAATTAAATATAACAAACATTGCAAGGGCAATTCATGGTCCCCTGCTACTCATTATGAGTTTTTGCAGAGAAACTAACTTTCCAATCAACAATGGTAGATCTTATTTATTTATTTATTTATCAAGAGAGAGAGAGAATTGTCTCTAGAGACATTGAGATCCTAGGTTGGATCTCAGGACCCAGAGTTTAAAATCAGGAGTCCAATGCTTAACTGACTGAGTCAACCAGGCATCCCTACTATAGTAGATCTTTCTATACACATATATATACACAAAGCATATATCTAATGTATACATTCATAACACATAAATATATGTGTGTGTGTGTGTGTGTGTGTACGTATGTGTTTGAATTCTGAACTTTAATATCAGAACTAGATTTTCTGACAGAATTGCAGAGATCTAAACAATAACGGTCAAAGTATACAATGACTTGTTACAGATATGAACCATGTTTCACCGATTCTGAACAGATCTGCACAGGGCTTCTCTGAGACACTGTGTTTCCCCTGCTGTCAAAGGACCACCCCCAAGCAAGAATGCCAGAAATCACAATCCCCAGTGCTCTATTAGCTAATACTACAGAGATATGATTCAAGACTGATAAATGATCCTAAATATTGCCTGTAATGACTACTGTTTATGAAAGCTTCAACATTACTACATTTTAAGGGTGTCCCTTATTCTTCCCTTTATTTGAAAGTTTAAATTGAAAGCTTTAAAAATAACTTTGGAGAGAATCATATATTACTTTTTAAACAAAAATAGCAAGGGGAATTAATAAAAAATATGCTTAAGATAAAACCACAAATAACGACAACAAAGTGATTAGAATGAATTGTTTAGACAAGTTATTGCAAATGTCACCAGAAAACTGTGTTTAAAAAGTTACTTGATTGTACATTTACTTTTTAAAAATGATATATTCCTATGTATATTTTCAGATCTTATTAAAACAAGTGATCATATTCTGTTCTCATTGAATAAACTGTAAATCCCATAGACCAGGTTAACACTAAATATTCCATAATAGAAAAAAGCTAAGAAGTTTTAAGGATGATTAAACACTGTATTTGAAAAGTACCAATCATCAAAAAAAGTGAATATATCAAACTGATATTTGGAAATGGTGAAACATTTGTATACTTGATATTTTTAATATTTTCCATTAAAATATTTTATCACTGTTTAAAAATATGAAGATCAATCATAGTTTCAAATATTAATAACCATCCCCTCTATTCACTACATATCTGAATTTGTATATAAGTTAAAAATTTAAACAGTTTGTTGGTGAATCATTCTGTTGGCAGCAGGTTAGTGTACCCACTAAAACCTCAAAAAAGCCCTCAAGCAATGTGTGAAGGAGGCAAAGAACTCTCAGATATTTCCAATATCTAGGAAGAACTTGATGACAAAAATTTAAATGAATAAATGAAACAAACCTTTATCCTACCTGTTGCCAAATGGAGTGTGTAATAGCACTTAATAGCAAATATTAAGTGCTCTGAATTGTTCATTTTTCTTTCTTCCAGAATAGGACTACACAGGGTCAAGTAAACAGTAATTTGTTAGGAGATATTTTAATGTCTTATAAGATTAAATGTTTCAGTTCTGTAACATTTTCTGAATACTTACTATGTTCAAAGCTCTTTTTAAATATATTTACCAAAAGGGAGGATATTACATCCTGCAAAAAAAAAACCCAGGTAATTTGGGGGAGGAGCAAGACGGCAGGTCCCAGGAATTCAGCTAGTTATCAAACCATTCTGAACATCTACAGACTCAACAGGAAATCTAAGAGAAGAATAGCAACAATTCAAGGAACAGGAAAGCAACCACTCTCTGGAAAGCAGGACATGCTAGACGTGAATCCAAGGAGATATATGAGAAGATAGACCACAGGGAGAGGGGCCAGTTCCTGGCAAGCAACAGAGCAGCGGAGCACAAAATTGGAACTTTTAGAAGTCTGCTCCACTGAGGGATGTCACTCCAGAAGCTAAGCAGGGGGCGGGGGGGGGAGGGGGGCGGAGTTGGAGCCCTTCCAGGGACAGCATGCACAGAAATCAGTTGCATTTGTATACAGCAAGACAGAAGAAAGAGAAATTAAGGAGTCGATCCCATTTGCAATTGCACCCCAAACCATAAGATACCTAGGAATAAACCTAACCAAAGAGGCAAAGAATCTGTACTCAGAAAACTATAAAGTACTCATGATAGAAATTGAGGAAGACACAAAGAAATGGAAAAATGTTCCATTCTCATGGATTGGAAGAACAATATTGTGAAAATGTGCATGCTACCTAAAGCAATCTACACATTTAATGCAATCCCTATCAAAATGCCATCATCTTTTTCCAAAGAGAAGGAACAAGTAATCCTAAAATTTATTTTTTTAAAAGATTATTTATTTATTTATTTATTTGACAGAGAGATCACAAGTAGGCAGAGAGGCAGGCAGAGAGAGAGGAAGGGAAGCAGGCTCCCTGCTGAGCAGAGAGCCCAATGTGGGGTGCAATCTCAGGACCTGAGATCATGACCTGAGCTGAAGGCAGAGGCTTTAACCTAATGAGCCACCCAGGTGCCCCACAAATAATCCTAAAATTTATATGGAACAATAAAAGACACTGTATACCCAAAGGAATGTTGAAAAAGAAAACCAAAGCGGTGGCTTCACAATTGCAGACCTCAAGCTGTATTACAAAGCTGTAATCATCAAGATAGTATGGTACTGGCACAAAAACAGACACATAGATCAATGGAACAGAATAGAGCCAAGATATGGACCCTTAACTCTATGGTCAACTAATCTTCGAAAAAGCAAGAAAAGGAAGTCCAATGGAAAAAAGTCTCTTCAACAAATGGTGTTGGGCAAATTGGACAGCCGTGTGCAGAAGGGTGAAACTGGACCATTTCCTTACACCACGGATAAAAATAGACTCAAAATGGATGAAAGACCTCAGTGTGAGACAGGAATCCATCAAAATCCTTAAGGAGAACATAGGCAGCAACATCTTCGACCTCAGCTGCAGAAAATTCTTACTAGAAACATCACCAAAGTCAAGGGAAGCAAGGGCAGAAATGAACTACTACAAGGGCAGAAATGAACTAATACTACTACTACTACAGAAATGAACTAATGGACTTCATCAAGATCAAAAGCTTTTGTACAGCAAAGGAAACAATCAACAAAAACAACAAAAGACAACCTAGAGAATGGGAGGAGACACTTGCAAATGATATATCAGATAGAGGGTTAGTACCCAAAATCTATAAAGAACTTATCAAACTCAACACCCAAAGAACAAATCATCTAATCAAGAAATGGGCAGAAGACAGGAACAAAGATTTCTGCAAAGAAGACATCCAAATGGCTTATAGACACATGAAAAAGTGTTCAAGATCACTTGGCATCAGGGAGATACAAATCAAAACCACAGTGAGATACCGCCTCACACCAGTCAGAATGGCTAAAATTTAAAAAAAAAAAAAAGTCAGGAAATGACAGGTATTGGTGAGGATGTGAAGAAAGGAAACCCTCCTACACTGTTGGTGGGAATGCAAGCTTGTGCAGCCCCTCTGGATAACAGTATGGAGGTTCCTTAAAAAGTTGAAAATAGAGCTACCCTATGACCCAGAAATCTCACTACTGGTATTTACCCTAATGATACAAATGTAGTGATCTGAAGGGGAATGTGTACCCAAATCTTTATGGCAGTAATGTCTACAATAGCCAAACTATGGAAAGAGCCTAGCTGTCCCTCAACAGATGAATGGATAAAGAAGATGTGGTGTATATATATACAGTGGAATTCTATGCAGCCATCAAAAAAATGTCATTTGCAATGACGTGGATGGAACTAGAGGGTATTATGCTAAGCAAAATAAGTCAATCAGAGGAAGAGAACTATCATATCTCTTCGATATGAGGAATTTAAGGGGCAGGGGAGAGGGTCATGGGGAGAAGGGAGGGAAAAACTAAACAAGATGGGACCAGGGAGAGAGACAAACCATAAGAGACTCTTAATCTCAGGAAACAAACTGAGGGTTGTTGTGAGGGGAGGGGAGTAGGAGGGATAGGGTGGCTGGGGGATGGACATTGGGGAGGGTATGTGCTGTGGTGAGTGCTGTGAATTGTGTAAGACTGATGATTCACAGACCTATACCCCTGAATAAAGTAATACATTATATGTTAATTTTTTATAAAGGTAATTTTATTGGTAAAAAATTTTTTGGGAGAAGAGTCAAGGAAATTCAATAAATATAATAGAGCCTCTCATATTTCTATTGCCCCAAGTGCCACAATAATTCTATAAGATTCTAAATTATTTTCCCCATTTATGCATGGGAATGATATTCTTGGAATTTCCATTTAAATATAATTCTTTTTTTTTAAAGATTTTATTTATTTATTTGAGAGACAGAGATCACAAGTAGGCAGAGAAGCAGGCAGAGAGAGAGGAGGAAGCAGGCTCCCCGCTGAGCAGAGAGCCCGATGTGGGGCTCGATCCCAGGACCCCGGGATCATGACCTGAGCCGAAGGCAGAGGCTTAACCCACTGAGCCACCCAGGCGCCCCTTAAATATAATTCTTTAGAAAATCATAAAAAAACCCATAAGAAATATATATTTTAACTAAATTTTGTATAGGACAAAAACATAACAAAAAAAATACAGCATAATTTGGGGTGTTGCCATTTAATTATCTCCTAAGTGGAATTATATAAAAGCAAACAATGATATAATTATATATATGTAATGCATACACATGCTACTCAGTCATCATAAAGTTTGCATAAATGTTCAAAAAACACAAACATATCAGTATGTGAAAAGAAAACTATTTAAATTATGGATAATGATTTTTCTGTCTCACTAAATAGGAACTTTTATTGTATTGTTCAGATCTTACCATATCATTGGGCATTATATGGGGAATCTAAATCTCTACTGAAGAATGTGGGGTATTTGCTAATAGAGCTTAATACATTAAGGATAACAAATACTATACTAGTAACTGAGTTACATTAGGTGATTAATACAACGGGGACTAGATGAAATCTTGAATCCACACAACTACTTTATGGAGTATGTGTTATTAATATTCAAATTTTACTGACTAAGAAATGGAGTATGAGATGCTAATTAAGTTACCCAAGATCACACAGCAAGCAGCATAGCGAGAATCCAAATTAAGTTTATCATAGTTCACAGCTTGAACTTCTGTTCTCTATGTTGTACTCTCCACAGTTAACAAGAACAGCTATCAAGACTTCACAAAGTTTTTTTTTCTTTTCCTGGTACTTTAACTGTAAATTAAGTGAATTACCAAAAGCAAGTATCCAAGGCACGTCTAATGCTCATAGAATGAGTCACTCTATAGAAAACAACATACAGAATTCTAATGCATGTAACACAACTGTTACATTTAATATGACTTAACTGTTTAAAATTGAAGTTGGGCAATGAACAAATGAATTATTTGTACTGTATTGTGTTGTTTATACTGTTATCCTAATAACAAATATTTCTTGAATTTATTGAAATCAAAACAATATGGTTTTTTTTTAATTTAGTGTAAGAGAGATAGATCATTCTTCACCACTGTCTTTCAAAGAAAAATGGTAAATTATGCAATTAGGAAAAAAAAACAATGTCTTTAAATCACTTACACATTCATTCTTAAAATATTTGTTCAGCACAGTTATGTGCCAAGTACTATACAAGGCAAGAAAAAGAAAATTTAAATACAATGGATTTACTGCCTAGCAATACTCTTTTTCTTTTTTTTAAAGATTTTATTTATTTGACAGACAGAGATCACAAGTAGGCAGAGAGGCAGGCAGAGAGAGAGAGGGGGGAAGCAGGCTCCCCACTGAGCAGAGAGCCCGATGCGGGGTTTGATCCCAGGACCGTGAGATCATGACCTGAGCTGAAGGCAGAGGCTTTAACCCACTGAGCCACCCAGGCACCCCATAGCAATACTCCTAAGACAATAATTGGAACAATGAAATGAAAGTTCCAGTAAAAATAAAAATTATGTGGCAACACAGAGAAAGATATAACTAACTACATTTAAGGTAATTGAGTGAAATTGTTTAGAAACATATACTTTATTTATTCCCCATGTAGTTACCAGTTAAAAATTCAAGCTCCTTCAACAAAGTTTAAATATCCTTAAAATTAAGAAGAGGTTGAGATAGGAACTCCTTAATAGATAGTCTTTCATAGATTTATAATAAAGCTCCTTATTTTAAAGTGATTCTTGATGATATATTTATTCAGAGAACATTTTTGGGGGGCACTGGTATGAGCTAAGTCATATGTATAATTTAATGTCTTTCATTTAATTGGAAATGTGCTCTCTGACCGCATATATTTGGCCAATCCATTGGGAAATAGTCTCAAATCCACACTTTTTAGTGGAAAGAGGTGTTAAATGTTAGTCCCATATTTTGCACCTAAAGAAAATATGATTACCATATCATGTAGAGATTTAATCTACTACCTTTGAGGCCAGACACCAATAGGCCAATTGACTGTTAGTTACTGGCATAATCCTGGTTCTATGGGTCTTTTCTATTTCCCATCATTTAAAATTAGCTCCTTTAAGATCATCTTAAAAAGCAGTATGTTAGGGATATCATATGATAGTTGTCTTTCTCTGATTGACTCTTAATCTCACAAAACAAACTGAGGGTTGCTGGGGGGAGGGGGTCGGGAAAGGTGGGTGGGGTAATGGACATTGGGGAGGGTATGTGCTATGGTTAGTGCTGTGAAGTGTGTAAACCTGGCGATTCACAGACATGTACCCTTGGGGATAAAAATTTGTTTATAAAAAATAAAAATAAAAAAAAAGCGCAGTATGTTAGGAAAAGAAAAGGCATGAAAATTTAAAAAAAACACACAAAGAAGTAGCAACATGACTGAAGAAAAGAAGTAAGGGGTATGAATCCATGTATATAATACTTTTCTGATATTATGAATAATGATCAAGTTCAGGAAAAAAGGAATACTAATAACAGAACTAAAACTAAAAGCAATGCTCCCTAGTGTTTATTTTTTCAAATCCATTGGAAGCATACAACACGATAATCCTAGATATGGGAAGAACTTATATTAATGAACAATTTAAATGTGGCCCTCTTAAAACTTAGTGTATTCCAATCTGGAAAACTTTCTGGTTTATTAAAGTATGTTTCCTAACTGAGAAATTATTCTCAAGCTTGTTTCATCCTCTAAATATTTTATGTATTCTGTTCTTTACAAGAGGGAGATCAAGTTGAATGTATTAAAAACTAAAAAGGAAACAAATATACAAAGAAAGGACTAGCACAGCATACTGTTAACTGCTTGAGCATGGGCTTGTGCTTAAGGATGAGGAACAATAAATGAAAAGCTACACTTAATAGCTACACTTGACACTCAGAGAGAGGAGTGCTAGAGGTGCTCAGACACACTTGGGAATGTATTGTCAATTACTGTAGTTGGGAAAGAATTGTATGAGTGTGTGTTTGAGTGTGTGTGTGTGCATATGTGTGTCTCCAGTGGGTTTCTAGTCTATGACCATTTACCCTAGGAAAACCAGAGCTAGGGGAGCGGTACTTACTTCATTCTAGCACAAGCACCTGTATTCTTTGTAGAATGCCTTTACATGCATTTTAAAGCATAGTACAGCTACCATTAAGTCTGTTCTTTAGAAGAAGAAATGTATGGAATTTTAAAGGCAATTTTTGTTAATCATGGCAGGTATCTATAATTACTAAAGCAAATCTGGTTCTCCAATGTAGATGGTTCCATTGGCAATACAAAATTATCCTCTGTGTTTCATTTAATTCTGTCCTCTTGTAATTCTATGTTATCTGATATTAACATGTCCACCTCATGTTTTGTGTTTTTACTTGCTGGCCATACATATGTCAGCATTTTAACTTAACATATAGTTGGCATTTTAATATGTGTCTTATAAATAGCATATAGTTAGAGGGTGTTTTTGACCCAACCCATAAATCTTTGACTCTTTTTTAAAAATATTTTACTTATTTAATTGACAGAGAGAGAGAGCACAAGTAGGGGAAGCAGCAGAGGGAGAGGGAGAAGCAGGCTCCCCGAGGAGCAAGGAGCCCAATGTGGGACTCAATCCCAGGACACTGGGATCATGACCTCACTTCAGAGTGAATCATAAACTCACAAGCATTCACCAGGAGATCAATGCTATGATAGATTTGTTCAACTTATCTTGTTTTCTATTGTTGTCCTTATTTTTTTCCTTCATATTTCTTAATAATATCCATGTAACTGGCCTATAGCAAAGATTATATAACCTGATATTTACAATTCCTGGCACAAAGGGTTCACTGAATAAGTGATAATTATTTATTTCTTTGCCTTTCTGTCCTTTCCTACATATCTGATGTTTTACTCTGATCACCTTGAAAGGTATGAATGATGTTGTAAATTCCATTACAAAAACTTTTAGTTCAAGTAATACATTTGCTTTAGGTGAGGGCAAATGATCAATATAAAAAAAAACTAAGACTAGATGCAACTTCAATTGTATTTGTTAAGGTGTTCAATTTATTCCCTTCTCTGAGAAAATAATTTTCCACCATAGGTCTTAATATGAAGCCGTGTTGTCTGTATTTTCCCTGATTTATTCCCATACTAAATTTGTGATTTACTACAGAAAACTTTTACAACATGCAGAATTTACAACATGCAGAATGCCTCTTACTTTGGAACTTGTGTTTCTGTCATGCTCTCATTTGTCTCAAGACAAATATACATAATGTGTGAATCAGAAACTGATTTCTCCTAATCAGGCACAAGATTGTTGAAGTGCATAGTTCAATGCAATAAGAGCAGTGGGATATGGATGCCAGGACAAAAAGTTAAATACATGGTTTGCCCTGGATTTATCTGTATATTGGAAATGTTGCAATGATATGCACACCACACAATAGCATTGATCTCCTGGTGAATGCTTATGAGTTTATGATTCACTCGGAAGTGAGGCAATACTTCTTCAAAATCATTTAGCAGTTTTGCACATCTCTTACTGTCATATTAAGTGTCTTCATTTATTACTTTTTGGATATTTCATCTTTTGTGATGCTCAAACCTACTAAACAGTACTTTTAAAAATGTGTAATGTGGTGAGTGGTTATAATTTTCTCAGATTTACTCTAATTCTCACCATGACTTACTCAGAAAATGATTGCCTCACTGCTATTAGCAGGCATAACTTGGATATTCTTTGTAATGAGAAGTTTCCACATGTAGCAGCAGAGCTGAGCTACTCTTTTAAACCACTCTCCATCACCCCTATACTCTAATGTCATTTCTATCTGTACAAACTTACATAGATCTACCCAATGGGGATGAAATGGGAAGGATTTGCCTTAAAGTGCTCTGAAGAAAATAATTAGAAAGTTGGACTATTTTTGTAATTGATATTTTGAATTTTACCTGAGATTAGCCCTTGGGGAACACACCTACAGGAGGGTGCATTGTAAAGCATGGAATGACATCTTTAATACTCCCATGAAATAGTATAAAAACATAGTCATCATGTGGTTCTCACAACAGCAGCTGCCTAGTAAGGCAATGTGTGACTTTTCCCTATTCAGCTCTTCTCTGTTCTGAAATCAGACACTAGATATAACTGATAATCCCGAGGGTAGAAGGGTCAGAATAACATTGCTCCAGCAACATTTGGTCCCTCACCAAACCAAATTAGCAATCTGTTCAATTCTAATGACAATATAAGTATTTAATTCTATGGGGAACTATTTTAATAACTAAAGATACTAAACGAACAAGTGCAACTAGAAGGGAAATTTTAAATCAAACCTAAGGTTTCATATCCTGTTTTTAACATTTAAACAGACATGATACATTACATGAAAAAGCTATACAAAGAGCTTACTTAAAACTCAAATAAATATATTACATGCCTATAATATTGTTTTAAATTAGAGATTACACACAGTATTAACACTTTATGCCTCTTAAAAATACCAAAATCATGACCAGCATTTCTTTCATTTCTTTCCAATTCTTCAGCTAAGAAAATTGACATAGAGCTCACAAGAATACTATATGCAACTACCGCATAAATTTCTCCTGAAGCTCTTATGATTCTTGCTGGGTCTGAAATATTTTCCCCTCATGAAAGAAGAGCACTTACTGCGTGCAACAAGGCATTGTTAGACATTTTAGGAAAAAGGTGTCCAACTCTTCCAACAATTCTTCAAAGAACCATATATTGTGCCATTCCTTAGAATAATAAAACTGAGATTCAGAGGTGTTAAGCGATTCAAGTTTTCACAGCTAGTGAATGATAGACTCGGGATTCCAACACAGGCGGGTCCAACTCCAAAGTCTGGACATTTATCCCCTCAGGGCAAGAACTTTCACCCACAGCTTTTCTTAAATCCAGCTCCCTCAAGGAATTGCAATATGTTCGAAGGACAGTTTAATGGGCTAATGGATGTATGTTCCTTTAGTCATTCATGCAACAAAAAATTGTGTGTACTTAATGTGGCAGTCTCTCTGGTAGGTATAGTGTATACGAGAGAGAACAGGACCTGGTTGCTTGCCTCTCTGGATGATAAGCCAATTACTGTGGGAACACAGAGGGTGTAACCAAGCTGGTCTTAGGAGGAAAGGAAGCTTCACAGAGGAGCTGATATCTCAAGTGGGTCTTATAGAATACAGTAAGATATTGATGGTGCTACTGGCTTAAAGGATTACTGTATCATACCAAGAAATATCACATTCTTATTTTTTTAGGGACATTCTAGAGCCCCTTAAGTCAAAATAATGACCCAACAAGTTAAAAGGTTATATTTTGGGGGAATGCATTTTTTATGGAGAAGCATATTTCAGTGCTTCTCCAATTCAAACTGCTGCCACTTTTCCCATGAGTAAAAATAGCCTGGAATATTTTTTTTATGGGTACTATGAAAATTACATCTAACCACATTTGTTGATAAAATACAGCCAAACACAAAACATGCTTTTAAAAAACTCAAATGTTAATGGAAGTTTGTTCCCAAAAAAGTACCAGTACCAAAGTACTGTATAACAATGTTATACAGAAAATAAATGTTATTCTGTTTGAAGGATAAAGAATGAGGCAATAGACTTTTAGGTCCAAATTGAGAACATTTTGGTGAAAAAAAAAATCACCTAAGAACATAGGCCAGTTAGCTACCATTTGATGATTACTTTTTTCCCCCATCTTTTTAGCACATTCTTGAATTGATGTGAGAAATAATATTCTTATCTCCATGTATGCCCACAGGAGTAAAGTGTTATCCCTCCAATTCTTCCAAAGTTTTAATTATGAGTGTAATTATATTGACATAATGTGCAAAATATTGTGATATTTCATTTTCAATTATTTAGTTCTACTGGCAGAACAAGGCTCACGTTACAGATGTGCATACAGTCATGTTTGCTAACAATGAACTTCCAAACATTACTAAATTTTTAAATTATAGTTAACAACAATAGGTAGCTAATTTCCCCTACGTACTTCTGATAGGATTCTTACTAATTAGAATTGGAACTGACTTGAATTTTAATACTTACATATGTTTTAAAACGTTTAAGTTTTATTCTTTATCTTACCATAGAGTTAATTTATGGGTCACTATATCTAAAATTACAAATACCTTGTTTTTTTTTAAAAGGTAAACTCCATTTGATTAGGCCTTTGATTCATATGGTTTCCAGTGTTGAAAAACAAGAGAACCATTAATACAGTTTTACTTTAATTATGTTTCTATGTATATTTAATGTAACATAATAATCTATCCCCCATTATATAAATCTTAGCATAAATAAATGCCAAAAGAAAAGGATTGTTATAAGGAGGTACTCGCGTATGAAAAGGTCCGTTATTTTTTATTTTGTCTGATGCTTACAACTTTATTATGTAGGTATATAAACTACATATGGAAGTACAGTTTAGTCTATGTTTTATCTGAAAATTCATATAACTTTTCAAAGAACAAATGAAACCAAGAACCATTGCTGACAGCCAACTTTGACCCTGTCCTTGTGATCTTCTTGGCAACATAATTTGCACCCTGTAGAAATGAAGATGACTTTTCCTATGACAAGACTGTGTTCAACACTGGTTAATTAGCACGCAGATGGCAGGGAGGCTGCCCATTTTACCCCCTACTATACAAACCGCACATTTATATGCAGCACATATTGCAAAGTGGAATATTTGCACAAGTCATATGGCAGTAATCAGGTCCTCACTTTTGAGAGTTAGAATAAAAAAGAAGGTAATGATTATGAACTTCAAAGTAGAGTGCACTCAAATAATTGGACAAGCCTCATTGAGAAAAGACTAGGCACAATTTATTGTGCTGTTCTTATAATTTAATTCTTAATTCTTGAAAAATCAAGTGTACATATGAAATTTATATAAGTATAGAGATACTTATGAATTGGTTGGCGATGTAAATATAGCATGGTTTAAGATAAGAGCAGAGGAATGCCTTATAGACTTGGTTTAGGACGGCACTGTGAGGGTTTTGTTTGAATATAAATATCTGATAATAATGAACTCCCAGAACTTCAAACATTGAAAAAAAAAAACAAAACAGAGCTAGATTCCCTTACCTAGGGCTGTACTTCCCTGTTCCTTACTCCAGCCCACAGATACAGAGTTCCCCTCAAACTGATGAATGGCTGTGGAACAGTTTAAACATTTATTCTCTTATAAAAAAATTCCTGAGTTGAAAAAAAATGAATATAGATACAGTTTGAGAAGGTTTCTCCGAGCTATAGGCCGCCTTAGGCAGATAAGAATAAACACCGAGGCAGTGAGTGTTCACTGTCAAATTATTCCTTTATACCTCAACTTTATCTAATTGCCATCTGAATGTGAATAGTCAAAACTTGATAGAACTTGGGGCGCCTGGGTGTTTCAGTGGTTAAGCATCTTCCTTTGGCTCAGGTCAAGATCCCAGGGTCCTGGGATTGAGCCCCACACTGGGCTCCTTGCCTGGCAGGAAGCCTGCTTCTCTCTCTCCCACTCTCCCCGCTTGCATTCCCTCTCTTGCTGTCTCTCCCTCTGTCAAATAAATAAATAAAATGTTAAAAAAAAAAAAAACAACTTGATAGAACTTACATAAAACAAGCAACATTCAAACCTTGGTTATTTGTAAACAAGGTCTTTTGTTTATTGATTTCTTTTTAACTAACTTTCTTTTTACCTTTACCCTCACTTATATCTTTAAGATCACTTAAAAGAAAATTTCAGAATGCCAAACAATATCTATGTAAGATTTGAATTAAGAATACTTATTTCAGGACCACATTGCTCCTTGAAGACATACTTGTTTTGGTTGAATCATCACAAGCATTATGAAATATGTTTTGGTACACAAGGTTAAGAGAATGTCTCACCAATTAAATCTCAAAGAACTCCTATTCTTGATTATACTCAAAACACCAACTTGACTTCTGGATCATTTCCTTTCTAGCAACTGCATTCAAAATGTTAAAACTCACTCAAACCCACCCCAGGTTTTATGTGTGTGTGTGTGTATGTATATATATATATATATATATATACTCACAAAATGTGATCTTTAAACAGTTAAGAAAAGTGAATTATTTATATAGAAATGTATATTAATATTTTGTCCTTGTATTTATTTTTTCCACAAAAATACCAGAACTTTCTGTAGGTTTTCCAAGACAGCCTTTGGGACTGACTATATCTTCATGCTTCCCTGGCAATGACACTTTTCATTTTGAAGATGTCAAACGAGGAAAGGAAGCATCACATAATTTAGGAGTGAGAATGAATGCGAGCCCTGAGCACTGGTCATCCTTGAAGCAGAAAACGTAATGTGCATTCCAGACAAGAGATCTACTGCAGAGGATAAGGATGTGGGACCACAGCCAGATCTTACATTCACCTTGCATTATTCTTTAAAAGATCATGCCATACCAACTCATTTGGAAGGAAAGTTATTATTAATAATGGAATAGACTTTTCTTTTCCTTTTTTTTTGTTCACAATTTTTCTTAAGAGAGGTACTATCACTGCAACTATTTGTGGACTGTCATCCAACTAAAATTTTATAGGCTTTGAAAAGTAAATCTAAAAATAGCATACTGACAAAAAATGGTTGAACACCTTACTTCATTATTATAAAGGAATGCTGCTTAGAATATATTTTTAGTAAAAAACAGATGATAAAAGAATATAAGGTGGAGGATGTGGATTTCCACTTTGGATCTAGAAAACTGAAAAAGTGTCCCTCCTACCCAGTGAAAATGGGCTAAATATTCTTCTTCTTCTTCTTCTTCTTAAGATTTTATTTATTTATTTGACAGAGAGAAATAGTGAGAAAGGGAATGCAAGCAGGGGGAGAAGGAGAAGCAGGCTCCCCGCTGAGCAGGGAACCCGATGTGGGACTCCATCCCAGGACCCTGGGATCATGACCTGAGCAAAAGGCAGATGCTTAACTAGTGAGCCACCTATGTGCCCAAGACCAGATATTCTTCAAAATGATAACTTAATTCTTAAATCCATGAGAAAGCTATAAACATAATGCAACCAAGAAACATGAATTCCAAAGAGGGATAAGCCAGGGAGATACAGGGCTTACAAACTGTCTTGCTTGTTAAGGATCCTGAAAGGAAGAGTTTGGAGCCCCCATAAAAGTGAGACACAAAAAAATTAGCTAAAATTTCAACAAAGAGCCCGAGAAGTTTGGGCTAGTGTGTCCATTTGAAATAGCTGGAGACCACAGACACAAAGGGAGTTCAAACTCACTTGCATATTCTTTTTAGTAGGGTTCAGCCTGTGCTCAGCAGGAAGACTAGGAGCAGAAAAGGAGACTGAGGAGATACATAGGTAGGGCAGACCTGTGGGAGATCAGCAGCTGTGGGTTGCACAGAATGACTTGCAAATTCTTCTAGATTCTTCTATGCAAAGCAAAAAGCCTTAGGATATAGGGAAGAGGCACTATGGCTGGGAGAGGGTAGAAAAAGCAAACAAGCAAAACCAAACAAAACTAGTCTTAGAGAAAGGGCAGGAAACTGGGATCTAAGATCTTATACTCAAAGTTTACATCTCCTATCATGGGAGAAAGAACAGAAACTCCCAATCATGATCAAAGTCAACAACACATATAAGACAGAGTTTGGGTATATAGTAGTTCCTCCTTATCCACAATTTTGCTTTCCAGTCTTTTTTTGTTTTTATTCTTCCTTTCAGTTTCCCATAGTTATCGCAGTCTGGAAGGAGATGATCTTCCTTCCACTATGTCATCTCACATCATCACAAGAAGAAGTGTGAGTATAATACAATAAAATACTTTGAAAGAAAAACCATGTTCACATAACTTTTGTTACAGTATTTGTTATAGTTGTCCTATTATTAGTTATTGTTAATTTGTTATTGTGCCAAATTTATCAACTTTACCACAAATATGTAAGTATAGAAAAAAATCATATAGGGTTTTGTACTATCTGTGGTTTCAGGCATCCCCTGGGGTCTTGGAATGTCTTCCTCATGGGTAAGTGAGGACTAATATATAAACACACAAGTTGAAAACTATTTCAAGATTAACAGTCAATAGAACACGATAGCTAAGGTTTGGGCTCAGGAGTAAGGCCAAATCTGTTTAAATGAGGACTGTATCATCTGCCATGAGTTACACTGACAATTTTTTAAATCTCTTCAAGTTTCTACATCTATAACATAGGGATTACAACACTCTTCTAGTTTATAGAGTTGTTACAATGAAAAAATAAATGGCTTGCCACCCAGAAAGCATCCAGTGTACATTAATTGTTGCTATTATCTATATCTAACATTTTGCTAACATAAAGGACTATCAAGCACTGTATTTCAACTTACACTTACTTATATAAATATTATTTGTTCAAGATAACCTTTGCTTGTCTTAAATCATCGATAAATGAAAACAAATATTTCAAAAATATGAGTATATTAAAGCTGTAATCTCAAATTAGAAAATGAAGGTTAATTATCAGTTTCTTAAAAAGCGTCAGCTTGTCTTAAAACCATAACTACTCTTAGTGACAGATGTGCATGTATCTGTAATAAAAACTGGAGAAAATGGGGCTAATATTGGTATTTCTTAAACAAACATAAAAGAGGCAAATTATGAGAAAAAGGGAGTAGGTCCTAGAGGCAGCATTTAGATTAGTACCAGAAATGAGGCTGGGAGTGAAGGGAAAGGGAGATAAATAGAAAGTACACACACAAATGGCAGTTGGATGTTATTTAATGAAGGGGCAAATTAACTTAACAATTCAATAGCTCATAGATTCATCACAGCTCTTTGAAATCATGCAAAAATTAACTGTTCCACTGAGATATTGTTATATAAGGAAAAAAGAAAAGAAAAAAAAAACAAGACTTTGCTGGACCCATGTCTCACCCTATCAAGATATCACTATTTGGGGGCGAAAAAAATCACTCAACAATTTGGGAATCAGTTTAGTCATATGCAAATGAGAAATCTTCAGGAATCCTTTCAAGAAATATACACTTGCATGTGGCACTCTTAGATCAAATGCTGAGCAAGTAAGTGTTTACGTGAACATTTGTTATGTCTTTTGAGCAAGATACTAATAGGAGAAGCAAAACTGAATTTTTTTTTCATTGTAAAGAAATTCAAACTTCTATCCACTTCACTGAGTTACCTGGTTTAAAAAATAATAATATAAGTTGTTATGTTTAAACCTGACAAGGTAATCTTCAGAATGGACGCATCCTATGGAAATTAATCTAGTTTTAATGAGATCTCACAAAATTGGACACAATTAAAATGGAACTGTTCTACTCCATTGGTTACTATGGAACAGGGACCATTATTTGAAGAGGCTGATTTACCTTTAAAAAAGGTTTTTAAAAATAAAAAGTCTCTTCAAAGGAATATAATAAATATAGCAAACCTTATTATTAACAATTTTGTTAATTTTATAAATATTTAACATTATATGAGAAGAGAACATGAATAAAAATACATTACCTTTTTATATGAGGTAAGAGCAAAATGAAACAGTTCAAATATGAGACAAACATGAAACTTTCACAAATAATTTCGACAGACTTGTACATAGAGTACCCCTTTACATATTTTTCTATATTTTACAGGCATCTTAAAGTATACATGTGCAAAATTAAATCCAAGAATTCATGCTTCTTATCTCCTAGTGTGCCTTATTCCAGTAAATGTCATGAGAGCTTACCAAAAATTTGAAAGTAATTCTTGACTCCTCTCTTTCCTCTCCATTATGTGTTGTAAAATGGAACCCTTCTTAGTTATATCTTATAAATTGATCTAGTAATAGTGCATGCAGGAAAAAACAAGTCATAAGGCAACATGGTGTGCTATGGAAATCTCAATCAATACTTAAGCCATTTTTGACCTACATCATAGAGAACATAAAATGAAATATGAATAATTATTGATTAACCCAAAAGAAAGCAGGAAGAGAACAATAGGTAAAAGAAAAAGAGGATGTGTGAAAATCAAATAGTAAGATGGTAGATTTAAATTCAACTGTACCAATTAAATGTATCAATTAAATGATACAGCAACAATCTAATTAAAAGGCAAATATTTCCACATTAGATTAGAAAGATAAAACCATATGCCACTAACAAGAAATGCCCATTAAACATAAAGAAACATATGTTAAAAGAAAAAATAAAATACATAGTATGCAAATAGTAAACATAAGAAAATGGTATTAATCAAATCAGGAAAAAAATATCAGAGAATAAGGAATTATGAAAGAAAGTGGCAATTATTCAAAAAGACATAACAATCCTAAACGTATATACAATAACAGAGCTTCAAAATGTATTAAGCAAATACTGATAGAACTAATGAGAGAAATTGATAAAATTATAGTGGCAGATATTACAATTCCTCTCTCAGCAATTGATACAACATGTAGGCAAAACAAAAACAAAACAAAACATGTAAACAAAAATCAGCATATAAACAACAATACTGATCATTTTGACCTAAATTTTACAGAACATTACATGTGATAACAGCAGGATTCAAATTCCTTTCAAATACACAGAAAATGTTTGCCAAAATAGACCATATGCCTGGCTATAAAATAACTCACAATAAATTTCAAAACTTGCTATCTCACAGAATATGTTCTTTGATCAAAATAGAATTTAATTAGAACTCACAAACAAAAAATATCTATAAAACCATCACATACTTTGTTAATAGCATATTGTTATGTAATCCATGAATCAAGGAAGTAATCATAATGCAAAATTAGAAAATCTTTCCCAAGGTATGATAAAAATACAATATATCAATAATTGTTGCATACTGTGAAAATAGTGCTTAGAGAGAAGTGGATAGTTTTAAGTATCTATAGTAGAAAATGGGGAAAAACTTAAAAGCAGTGACCTAATTTTATACCCAATAAAGAATGGAAGAGTAGAGCAGCCCAAAGTAATTGGACCCCCCCCCCAAAAAAAAAAAAAAAAAGATTGAGAGCAGAAATAAATGAGGTAGAAAATAGGCAGAGAAAATAAACATAATAAATATTTGCTTTGTGAAAATATCAATAAAATTATAAAGTTCTAGAAAGATTAATTAAGAAAAGAGTGAGAGTAACAATTATCAATATCAGAAGAATGTAAGGAGTACTACTTCAGATCAATTGGTATCAAAAGGATAAGAAGAAGGTATCGTGAACACCTTTAGGCCAGTAAATATGATAACCAAGATAAAATAAGATATTATATAGGAGAAAAACACCAATTACCAAAACTAGGAAGAATAGAAAAATCTCAATAGCTCTATATATTACTTATTACTTAAAAGTAATTTGATTACTTATTAAATTATTATAAATTTAATCTGTAATCAAAAACCTTTACACAAACAAAACTCAAGTGGCAGATTTTTTTTTTCTCTTGAGAATCCTATGGAATGTTTAAGAAATATCATTCATGGGGCACCTGAGTGGCTCAGTGGGTTAAAGCCTCTGCCTTAGGCTCAGGTCATGATCCCAGGGGACTGGGATCAAGCCCTGCATCTAGCAGATGCATTGCATCTGCTCAGCGGGGAGCCTGCTTCCTCCTCCTCTCTCTCTCTCTGCCTACTTGTGATCTCTATCTGACAAATAAATAAAATCTTTAAAAAAAAAAAAGAAATATCATTCATACACAGCTCTTCAGGAAAAGATGAGGAGACATGAAGCTTGAACCTGACACTATAATCTATTAAGATACTGCAAGAAAAAAAGACAGATCATCCCTCATGAACACAGACACAAATATCTGTAACAAAATACTGTCAAATTGAATCCAGCAATATTCAAAAATGATACATCATGCTCAAGTGTGGTTTATCCTATGAATGCAAAGTTGGCTTCCAAAAAAAAAAAAATCAGAGCAATTTACCAAAATAATGGCATGATAGAAAAATAATATAATCCTCTTGATAGATGCAGGAAGAGCATTTGACAAAATTCAAAAGGATACATGAAAACAATCCCAGCAAACTAGGTATGAATAGATCTGAAGTTCTTCAGTTTTATAAAATCCATCTGAAAACCAAGGGCTAACCTCACTTTCAGTGGTGAAATGCTGAGTAAATTCCTGGGATCAAGACAAGGATTATATTCTCACAATGTTTGTGCAGTATTGTCCTAGAGGTCCTGCACAAAGTAGTAGGTAAAGGGGAAAAAAGCATAAATATTGGAAAGGAAGAAACAAAACTCTATCCTCTGATGACATGACCAGGTCTATAAAGGACCATAATTACCAAAAGAGAACAACTAGAATGAGTAAGTTTATGAGACTGCAGAACACAAAGCTAATATGAAAAACAACAGCCTTTCTATAAAATAGAATACAAAATTTTAAAAATAAATTATAATAACACAAAAAATTACTTATGATAACTATAACAAAACCTATGCAAAATGAGTATTCAGAAAACTACAAAATATTGTGGACAAAACCTTTTAAAGGTCTAAATAAAGATTCATACCATGTTCATGAACTGAAAGACTGCACATTCTATATAATTCCATTAGAATTCCCACAAGCTTTTTTGTAAATCAACAAGCTAATTCTAAAATTCATATTAAAATCCAAAGGATTCTAAAGAGGCAAAATAATTTCGAAATAGAAAAAAAAATTAAGACATATTCTTCCTGACTTTAAGACTGACTATAATGTTAATCTATAGTATTGGTACAATGATAAATATAAAATCAATGAGGAAGAATAAACAGTTCAGATAAAGATCTACAACACGTGATTTTCAATAAAAACCTCAGGCTAGGGTCATCTGGGTGGCTCAATGGGCTAAGCGTCTGGCTCTTGGTTTAGGCACAGGTCATGATCTCTTTGGCTGTGGGATTAAGCCCCATGTTAGGGTCCTCACTTAGCAGAGAGTCTCTGTGAAAAATTCTCTCCTTCTGCCCCTTCCCCAGCGAACACACTCTCTCTCCCTATTAAATAAATCTTTTTTTAAAAAAATCTCAGGATAACTCATTGGAGGGTGATAAAAGAAGAACTTCAATCTCTAATCCAAAATATTCCATATATGAAATATCTCATAAACAAAAAACAGAATATTTGAGTCCCTGAGATAGACAAACATTGTTAGAAATGACACCCAAAACATTAACCATAAAATGAATAAAATGATAAATTAGATGAGGTGAAACCATCTAAGTGAAAAACAAATAAATATGAAATAACATAATCATACACACACAGACTGAAAGAGATTTAAAAACTCACTTTATACATTTGCCAGAATATCAAAAAAAGTATAACATCACATATTGCTTCAGAGTTTGTGAAATAGATCTATATAACTCTATTATATAGAAAACTAAACAATTCTTTAAGTCTTTTATATTAATTTAGATATAAGTTACAAGTTTATTTTTGGAAATTTTTATACACAGTTAAAAATGGAGACAACTATAAGATCTATGTGAGAAAAAGTACAAAATCTTGATGAATGAAATCAATGAACTAAATGAATGGAGAAATATTCCATGTTCATGGATAGGAAGACTCAACCTTGTCAAGATGTCAGTTCTTCCCAGCTTGATCTATAGATTTAATGTCATCTCAACCCTAATCAAAATCTCTGTGAGTTATTTTGTGGATACTGATGAACTCTTAAAATGTTTTAAAGGGGAACCTGAGTGGCTCAGCCAGTTAAGCAACTGTCTTCACCTCAAGTCATGATCCCGGGGTTCTGGGATAGAGCCCTGTGTCAGGCTCCCTGCTTTGCAGAGAATCTGCTTCTCCCTCTCCTGCTGCTCCCTCCCCCCAGCTTGTGCTCTCTTTCTCACTCTATCTCAAATAAATAAATACAATTTTTTAAAAAATAAAGTGTTTTAAAGTGTTTTTTTGTTTTTGTTTTTGCTTGGTTTTAAGTAAGCTCTAGGTCCAATGTGGAGCTTGAATTCCTGACCCTGAGATCATGTGTCCCAGGCTCTATAGACTGAGACAACGGGGCACCCCAATTATGAAGTTTTCATAGTATCTAAGTCCCTTTGTGCTGCTCTAACAAAATACAAAAAACTGGGTGGCTTACAAACAGAAATTTATTTCTCACATTTCTGGGGCTGGTATTCCAACATCGGGGTACTAGCATGGCCAAGTAAGTGTTCTTTTTCAGGTTGCAGACTTTTTAGTAACCTCAGGGTACAAGGGGAAAGAGAGATATGGAAGGCCTCCTCCATAAGGACATTAATCCCATTCATAAGGGTTCTACCTTCATGATTTAATCTCCTCTCAATGGTTTCACCTCCTATTATCATTACCTTGGGAGTTAGGTTTTGACATATTGATGGAGGGGCAGAGATACAAATATTCATATCATAGCATATTAGGGGCAGAAGACATAGAATAGCCGACACAATATTGAAGGAGAATGAATCCAAGAACTGACACTATGAAATTTTATTTATTTTTTGACACTATACAACTTTATTATTTTTTTTAAAGATTTTATTTATTTATTTGTCAGAGAGAGAGAGAGCAAGCGAGCACAGGCAGACAGAGCGGCAGGCAGAGGCAGAGGGAGAAAGCAGGTTCCCTACGGAGCAAGGAGCCCGATGTGGGACTCGATCCCAGGACGCTGGGATCATGACCTGAGCCAAAGGCAGCCGCTTCACCAACTGAGCCACCCAGGCGTCCCGACACTATACAACTTTAAAACTTATAAATCTATAGTAACACTGTGGTATTGGTGAAAGAAGAGACAAATAGATCAATGGAACAGAATAGCAGGCCCCAAAATGGACCACATAAATACAAAGGTGACTACCTGACCTTTGACAAAGGAGCAAAGACAATACAATAGAAAAAAAGGTAGGCTTTTTAACAAATGGTGCTGGAACAACTAAATATCCATATGCAAAAAAGGGGAAAAAAAGAATATAGACAGAGACTTAGCCCCTTTTGTAAAAATTAATTTATTTTTAAAAAAATTTTTAAAAGATTTTATTTATTTGACAGAGAGAGAGAGAGATCACAAGTAGGCAGAGAGGCAGGCAGAAAGAGAGGAGGAGGCAGGCTCCCCGCTGAGCAGAGAGCCCAATGCTGGGCTCGATCCCAGGACCCTGAGACCATGCCCTGAGCCACCCAGGTGCCCCATGTAAAAATTAATTTAAAATCAGTCACAGACCTAAGTGTAAATGCAAAACTACAAAACCCCTAAAATGTAACATGGGAAATAATCTAGATGACCTTTGATATGGCGATGGCTTTTTAGAGACAACACCAAAGGCATGATAATATGAAAGAAAAAAATAACTTTAAAATTTTCTGCTCTGTGAAAGAAAATGCCAAGGGAATGAAAAGACAAGCCACAGACTGGAGGAAAATATTTGCAAAGGACACATCTAGTAAAGTACTACTATCTAAGATATTAAAAAATAATAATAATCTCACATTTTAGTGGTAAGAAAACAAATAATCAATTAAAAATATACCAAAGATCTTAAAAGATACCTCTCCAAAGAAGATAAACTCAGATAGCAAATAAGCATATGAAAAGATGCTCCACATCATACGTCCCCAGGGAAATGCGAATTAAAACAATGAGATACCATTACATACCTATTAAAATTGGCCAAAATCTAGAACACTGACAACACCCAATGCTGACAAGCTGGTGGGAATACATACTGGTACGGCCACATTGTAAGACAATTTAGCAGGTTCTTCAAAAACTAAACATAATTTTATACCATATAATCCAGCAATTGAACTCCTTAATATTTAGCAAAAGGTGCTGAAAACTTATGTCCACATTAAAATATGCACATGGGTGTTTATAGCAGTCTTATTTATAATTGCACAAACTTGGAATCAACCAAGATGCCTTTCAGTAGGTGGATGGAGAAGCTGCGGTGTGATGAGACAGCAAAATATCATTCAGTACTAAAAAGAAAATACGTTGTCAAGCCATGAAAAGACGGAACTTAACTGGAATGTTACTAAGTGAAAGAAGCCAATCTCAGTCATGCATTCAAAAGGTACATGATAACACAAATCTTATATGATTCCAACTCTATGTCATCCTGGAAAAGGCAAAACTACAGAGATGGTTAAAAAAAACAAACAAGAATAACAACAAAAAATCCACAGTGGTTGCTAGGGGTGCAAGGGCAGGAAAGGCTGAACAGGCAGAGCACTAGGATTTCTGGGTAGTGTAAATATTCTGTGTTATATTATAATGGTGAGTGAATGTTAGTATGCCTTTGTCCAAACTCAGAGAATGTCCAACATCATGAGGGAATTTTAATGTGAACTATGGACTTTGGTTGATGATGTCTGTGAGTGTTGGCTCATCAGCTCTAATAAACCCACCACTCTGGTATGGGATGCTGATGGTGAAGAAGGCCATGAAGTGGGGAAAGATGCTTTACGGGTTCTTTCTCTATTCTCTGCTCAATTTAGCTGTGCATCTAAAACTGTTCTAAGAAATAAAGTCTATTAAGAGAAAAAATTTTTAAAAATGACCATACAAGTAACAAACAGAGGGGTGGAGCTGGCAGGGTAGGAGGTGTCAGAAAGGAACTCTCTATTAATGTCTTAATTTTACATGTAATTTTTCTTGTCTGACACCCTGTCATCTGAGAAGACGAATTTTTTCTGGTTGAAATTTACACTGAATCACTTACCACTATATATGCTTATTAACAATCTGGGTATATGCTTATTGACAATTTGCAGCTCCAAAATACATTGCCATACTAAATATATTTAATGCAAAAAGAAATTCAAAAATGACAATTATAGAGCCACTATAAAAAGAATTTATTCTTCCAACAAATGTCTTCAAAAAACAACCTGCCAGACTAGTTACTATTTGATAAAATATTCCAGTATGTTCAAAACAGTTACATGATGTCAAGACAAATAAGAAATTCAGCCTGTCATTCAAATAGTTTGTCTACACGATGTCAAACATTTGCATACAAGACTGAATGCCTCACTTTTCATCTGAATGGTTAAAATCCTCTAGCATAATTACTTACGTGTGTGTTTATAATTTACATAGTGCTTTACATACCTCATCTCATCTGAGCATCAGAATAACCCTCTGATATCTAGTAAGGAACGCAAGAAGCTTAGAACAAATAGGTGAGCCGCTAATCTCTCATTACATAGGAACTGGAGATGGTCTCCTTGAAGGAATAGCTACCAGAAGAACAGCCCTCGGTAGAGCTACTGTCCAAGGTCTCAGTTGTTTACTATTTCCACCAAGGACACACTTCTATGTATCCATGTGCAGCACCAGGGAGTTTTGGAACAAGAAGATTATAGTTAATACATTTCACATAATTACCAATTTTAGGAAACATGCCTTCTGATCCTATTTACAGTAAAAAGAATAAACTCCAAAAGATAATATAGACATCAAAATACCAAGCAGCCATAATGTGAAGGCTCATTGTGTTCCTGACATTCTGCTTTATTATGTCTGAGTTGGGAGAACAATGATAAAAGGCTTTCTTCCTTCCCTGTGCAACATTCAAGAGGGCAGTAATTACCACAAAAAAGGAAAAACATGCTTGTTTCTGGCATTTTGCCATCATAAATTTGTCCCAGGACAGTTGTGTATTACGTGTTTTGCATTCTCTTTAAACACAGATAACCATATTTGCACAATTAGCAGCTGTTTTTGCAATGTTAACGGGCAAAAAGAATCTCGGTCCAATATGGAGATCCATTTCTATGGGTTTCCATTTATTTAAATCATCAAAGGACATAACTGGTTCAGAGCACAAATTCTTTAAAAAGTTCCTATTTTTCACACCCAAAGCCATGTTAAATACATTAGTGACCTTTTATTTTTCAACAGTCTCATGCTTTGTTACGTGATTTCTGATAATATGAAATGTTGTTTGTTTTTTTCTCCTTGATGTGAGCACCTAACACACGCACACAAAATCCCTAAGCCTGTGTGCTTTCGGTTGACAGTAAAAATGATGTGGCTGTCATATAAATCAATGTTATACTAGGGAATTTGATGTTTAGTTAAAATGATTCTCCAAATTATTATAAATCTTTCAGGAATAATGGTTTTTTAATATTTGTCCAGAGCTGTTTTTAAGTAGGTGTTTCCCCTAATCAAGCTGTTATGAGGGGAATCAGGACAAAGCTTAAGAGATTTTCTATAACTGTTAAATATTTAATTATATTGAACATGGCATTTAAGTATGGATTTTGATGACTCTGAAAGAGCCATTAAAAGTCTGGAAACACAGCTATAAATTCTATCAACTATTGACCAATAGGCTCACCAGTGAATCATAGGCTTATAGTATTCTCTGGGGGAATAATTTCCAGAAAAAGGATAAACTTAAGTACCTCATATGCATAAAAACTTCTATTTAGGAAATCATTTGCTATGACCACCAATACAGGAATCACTGCATCAAATAAACAAAAACTCCAACATTGCCGGTGATTTTTTTTTTTTTTTGGATCTGTTAATTTGGCCAGGCTGTAGGCCTCAGTTACACAATCAAACAGCAAGCTAGGTATTACCACACAGGTATTATGTAGATGTGATTAAAATCCATAATCAGTTGATGTTGAATAGGGAGATTATTTTAGATAATCTGCATGTGCCTGATTCAATCACATGAAAGGCAGAGCTGAGGATTCCCTGAGAAAAGTCACTATCTTGTGGTGGAATATTCAGTCTGAGAGTTCTAGTCTCCCCTTCCTTGTAGCATGCCCTCCAGATTTCAGACTTGCCTAGTAAATCCCCACAATCCGATGAGCCAAGTCCTTGTAATAAATCTCCTAGTATATTTCTCCTCCTGGTTTTGCTCCTCTGGTTAAAGCTTGATACAAGGTTAGAGGACTAAATTCAGGTAAGGTGTAGAATCAGTGATTTTGGACTTTTTTTTTTTTTTTTTTTTTTTAGCTCTCAGCTCTAGAATTATGAGGCACTTTTACTTTCCAGAGTCATTATATATGTATTTTTTTGTATGTTATTTGCAGTAAGATAGAAGAAGAATATTGAATCTATGGTGAGGAGATAAGGAAAGATCTACTGGTTCCATGACACAGGAAACAGGTAAAGAATATGTAATTTCATTTATAGCATGTTTCAGGTCAAACTGTATTCTTCTTTTTCTTCTTCTTCTTTTTTTAAGATTTTATTTATTTATTTGACAGAGAGAGAGATCACAAGTAGATAGAGAGGCAGGCAGAGAGAGAGGGTATAGCAGGTTCCCCGCCAAGCAGAGAGCCCGATTCGGGGCCTGATTCTAGGACCCTGAGACCATGACCTGAGCCGAAGGCAGAGGCTTAACCCAAGCGCCCCAAATTGTATTCTTCTTATTGAGTAACAACTTGCTTAGGGAAAGGAAGTTAACTCAAAGAATCCAGGAAACAAGTTGGGATATGTAGCTATTCCTTCACAGAGCAAGAATTCCAAATGACTTAGTGAAAATTCTTAGGAGGAGGGGGAAGAGGAAAAGGAGGTTTGGGGTGGAGGAAAACATCTTGATAAGGGAAGTTATGTGAAACAAGCGGTTTCACATGCGTGCACTACAGATGACAAATTGAGGTTAAAAAAAGATGAGAAGATGAGAGGCAGATGTCAAGATGGTATCAAGATAGAGAAACAGAAATTGAACTTGTCTCGGTATGTGAAAGTACACTTTTTGGAAAGTGGTCATCAGACTTTGGCTGGGAAAGGTGTTAAAAAAATGCACTTTCCTGGGGCGCTGGGTGGCTCAGTGGGTTAAGCCTCTGCCTTCGGCTCAGGTCATGATCCCAGGGTCCTGGGATCGAGGCCCACATCGGGCTCTCTGCTCAGCAGGGAGCCTGCTTCCCCCTCTACCTCTGCCTGCTGCTTTGCCTACTTGTGACCTCTCTCTCTGTGTCAAATAAATAAATAAAATCTTAAAAAAAATGCACTTTCCTGTGCTCTGTCTTCAGAGATTCTGAGTTAGTGTGCCTGGAGCAGGGTCCAGCAATCCTGCTTTTAAGCAAATGTCTTTGATGGTTCTGATACACGTAGTGCGATACTTGAAGATTCACAGCTACATAGCTTTTACTTTTTTTTTTTTTCCTAAGCTACAATGAAAAGCCTACAGATTTCACTTAATTTTTGACTTTTTTTTCACATAGGTATTATTGCCTTTGATTATTAGTTTCACACTTTTCACTGCCTGGGAAATATACTGTTTGGTCTCATCATAAACTGTTCTGTCTGCCCACTTAGACTAGGGCAAGTGCAACAGAAGAGCGGCAGAATGGGGTGAACCCTTAATGAAGGGACAATGGTTTTGCCTACCCATAAATTGAACACAGCACAAGATTTGAGGATCCAGAATTAAAACAAACAAACAAACAAACAAACAAAAAAAAACCCACACATTTGCAGATCATGTTGGTTTTGCTGAATAATCTCTGAATTACTATTAGGTATAAAATCAAATGAAATACCAAGGCTGGTCATGAAGTCATCTCTAACCCATTCATATTAGGTTACTGAGCATTATCAGTAGATTAGGTAAAACTAGGTTACATTAAGAAGGAGCTTAAAGTATATTAACCAACTGGAATTTAAATAAAAAATTTTAAAGACTCTACCAAACAAAAATAAAATCAAAACAAAGTAAAAGGAAATAATTCTTAAGGTTTTTCAGTCATCCATATTCTAATAATACTACGTAGAAATGTATAGGATAATCCCACACACAACTCTGAGAAAGCATGAGATCATCAATAAATCTACAGAGTGCAGCTTAAGTAATAACAAAGCAATTTTTAAAAACTTTATCCAGTACTTTATTTTTCTTGTCATCCAAAACACTTTAAAAAAAATACCCAGAAAGGATTAAAAAAAAATCAACCTCAATAACATTTAACAGAACATCCAGAAATGTATAACCACTGAGTTGGTGGGTCTAATGCTTACATTTTTTCACATAGTTTCCATAGAGTCCAATATATCCTATTGTAAAGTCTCCTTACACCTTTTACCTACCTAATAAAAAATACATGGATTCTCTGCAGGAGGCATATTAATTTAACACAAAATAAACTTTTTTAGAATAGTGAATTCAATGAATAAATATCACAGGTAAGAAACGCACACATTTATATCTGATAGATTTCCTAAAGATAAGATATGTACCTTCAAATGCTTAATTTGATTGATAAGGAATTTCAATCAAATTAAGATTTGATAAATCTTAATATTATATTGATATTAATGAAATCCATATTTCATAAATCTTAATAATTTTATATTTGTCCTCAGGTCTGCATATACTTAACAATATACATGTAAGGCACATATATGAAAATATCACTTTCTTCTTTACCTCCCTTCTCCTGATGTCAAGTGTTAGGTCCCTTTTACTCTGCCTCGCTATTCCCTCACCCTTCACTTCTATTTCTCCTGATACATCCTCATATTCATTATGGAAGCATACAATTCCAATCTCCTTCTGAACTCCTAATGACCTAATTCAGAAAGCCAGCAAATGCTTTAAATAACAGTATTATAGTGAGTTTTCTTTTTGGTCTTTCAGTAGAGAATTAAAATCCAAGGGGCAATGTTTGCTGTTCCCATTTTTATTTGTCTACCCCAAGTTATCTGACCTTGATACTGTTACTATAAAAATATCTACAACCATCATGTAAGGGATTTCTAAAACTTAAGTGCAAACAGGTGGAGCCTCAGTAAACAAACAGCTACTTTTTACCATATAAAGAAGCTGGACTATTTTGGACTATGATTAAGAGCTTCCATATGTCATATATAAGTAACAAGTCTATCTATACATACAAAATGCCCCTTTTTTTTGAAATTTATGGAGGACTGCTGCATTCTGAATTTTCTAGAGTAACTTCCTAAGCTAATGTGCTTGTTGTAACAACCATATAGAGCTCACTTTTCAGATTTGTTAGAGGAGCAATTAGTGCAGAAAAAAAATAAAACAGACACTACATCCAATCTTTTATTGTTCATTATATAAAGTTCATCTTTCTTGGAGCATAAAGGATATTTGTATCAGCATTTATTTTTATGGTTCGAAGATTTTTTTTTTTCCTGTTAAGATCCCTAGGGCTTTGTAGCTGACACACATTACTTCTCTGACTTCTATAATTTGAATAATTCCCCAAAGAACCAGAGCTCATCATTTTAAACTGCATTATGTGAACATTGGAAATGTTTTGTTTAAGATACAGTACTAATGAAATGAATAATTTACTTGCACAAAACTACTATAGGATAATGATATATCTGAGAGGTCTATAATGTGAAAAAGTTCAATTCAAGTTGAACATATTAAAAATAGCTGCATTTTGCCATGAATTTCATTTCCAAAGTCAAGGGCCCCAGAATATCCCAAACACAGATACGTTTTATATTTAAATGGTTATATTGTAAGCTAATGCACACAAACATAGAGAGAATGATGTATTTCTGGATAGGGGAATTAGTATATCATAAATTTCAATATAAAAATGCTTTCATTTGTTCTTCTAACTAATGATAGAAATAGATGTACATTGTGTAATAATTAATTCAATTTCCTACTAATTAATTCCCTTGTCCCCAGTCTACTGCTCTATCCATTAAAATATATGATTAACAGTTGAAGAAATAAGATAATTATGTAAGTCTGTATTTAACAAAGATTTACTTTCTTTAGGTTTGTCCAATCCTTTTAATTTTAGAACTAAACAAAGATGCTTTGTTTGAGCTTAGATTTTTTTTCACTCAAAATTAAAAAGACATCTCTTTAGTTTCAACTGTTAAAATATAGACCTGTATGAGTTGTTTCTTCCCCCAGAATTAAGTCAATAATTTATGAAAATGAGTGATTCATGGTAAATCATGACCATGATTTTGCTAGTTCTCTCAGCACTCTA
This sequence comes from Mellivora capensis, assembly GCA_004024625.1. Lineage (NCBI taxonomy): Eukaryota > Metazoa > Chordata > Mammalia > Carnivora > Mustelidae > Mellivora > Mellivora capensis. The sequence continues at coordinate 58,323 of PISX010006709.1, read as the reverse complement.
GGAGGAATGTGGACAGTATGGACAGTAAAGGACAAAGAGTTCTCTACCAAGAGACCAGGAGTGAAAAATCAAAGGCCAAGGGAGTCTTCAGTTGGTGGTGAGAACAAAATTAAATGGCTGATCATGCGGCCCAGTATGACATGGAAACAAAATATTGCTAGAAGGAATCTGAGAGACTAAAATATAGGAAGGGACTAAAAATCATGAATATAGTGGTACATAAACAATGAAACTTGGAACACTGAAAAAATAAAATAAAGTCAAAAAAATTAAAAATAAATAAAGAGATTTGTTAAACACAGGCAGAAAATGAAGTGAGCAAAAATGGTTACAAAAAGCGTAGGGCATCTTGAGATCCTCAAGGTTCCAAGATTGAGAGAACATCAAATTTATTAAAGGACTAACAGTAAAGATGAGAGGGTGAGCACAGTAGCTGAAGAGAAGCAAACATTTTGGGATTGGGATGCTTGGGCATATCCCTAAAGTAGAAGTTAGGTTTGATAGATTTATTTTTTACATTTATAATAAATAGTATCTTCTTTGAACACTTTAGACATTTAAAGATAAGAGACAATGTCTTTTCATCACTCTGCGAGCATTTGGCCATTTTACTTGGTCTGATGAGTTCTTTTCTTGTTTTAATGATCTGACAGGATACGCATTAGGCCAGAGTACAGGCAAAGTCATTATCAATCTGTATGTGTAGTGGCAGATGTCTGTATCCCCCACTACTTCTGCAGTCTTAAGTGATAATCAAACATGCATTTTTAAAAAAACATTTTCCATACTGAAGGTCACAGTGTTAGATTTCAATCTGGAAAAATACCAGGGTTTTCTAATGAGATAAAAGTAACAGGGTTTTCTAATGCATCTGCAAATGAAGTAAATCTACCACACTCTGGTCTTTTACAGCTTTGTGAAAAAAGTTATAAGACAGGAAATTTCCTTTATGATACCCAGCATCTCAGTTAATTAGAGAGGATATAAAATGAACTCTTGAAAACCATCAAAGATGCTACATCAATAATCTACAGTTTTGAAGGAAAAGAGGCAGGGTTTAAGAAAAGGAATATTAGGGGGAAATTTGAATAAACATTAACATGAGAATTAATGATTATCCATCAATTACTAAATACAAATTTATATTGAGAAAACCATGTGACTATTTTGTAAAATATCACAATTGTGCCATGTAAGAAATATATACTGAAGGAATAAGTTTTCAAATGTAGTTAAAATCCTCAATACAGAGACTATAATAATTTGCTCCAAAAATGATCACATCTTTTTAAGATTTTATTTATTTCTTTGAGAGATAGGGAGTAAATAACAGAGCGAGAGCACAAGTCAGGGGGTAGAGTGAGAGGGAGAAGCAGACTCCCCGCTGAGCAGGGAGCCCCACGTGGGGCTGGATCCCAGGATCCTGTGACCATGACCTGAGCAGAAGGTAGAGGCTTTAACCCACTGAGCCACCCAGGTGCCCCAACTGATCACATTTCTAAAGTTTCTTAATGATGTATCAGCTGCTGCTATGCTTTTATTAGTAATAATGGAAGTATAAAATAAAACCTACAAGCATTAAATTACTAGTAAATATAAACAAAAAAATATTTATATTTGCATGCATGTATTTAAACAAGATCATGAGGGGGTGTGATCACTATTTTACTCCTAAATTCACACTTAGCTTATGATTACAAGTTTTGCTGTCTCCTCTTCCTTATTAACTACAGATTCAGCCTCTTTTATCCCAAGATCTAAAAAAACCAAACCTCTCATTGCTTAAATCCAATGTGAAAAGCTTCCCAGAAGATTCCTATCTTGACACTTCCCACAGAGCAGAGCATCATAACTCTCAATCTACATTTTCCAAAGAAGATCAAGATCATGAATAAATGAACTGGTACAAAACCAAAATGATAATGATTAATTCCTCATCTTGCAAAAACAGTTTTCATTTTTATTCCAGTGATGTCTAGGCTTCATGGCTGTAATAACATGAAATCTACTAATAAGTATATTTTGTAAACACTAACATAATAGAGCATAATTCAAACTTCTCAAACTGAATATTTTCCCATATGTATTTTCTAGAACTATGTTTTCCCAGTAATTTTTAAAGTGCTTAGAACAGTGACTAGCGTAACATGCTCATTATAAATGTTTGGTAAATAAAATATAGTAACTATCTGCCATATGAATTTTTACTTCATGTAGGCCTATTTGTTTCAAATCCAAAATACTAAAATATGGATTTAGACAATCTTATAGACAGCAAAGTTAGGGGCAATTTCTTGGCTACTTATCAAGCAAAACCACATGGACTTCAAATTTCCCAAATACATAAGTAAATTTCATTTTGTAAAAACTACTTGTAAAAAACCACTTGGATATTAGAATAAAATATATGTATCAATTCAATTCAGCAAATATTTATTGAGTACCTGCTATATTCAAAATATTTTACTGGTAACTTTGAAGAATACACAGTTGCATAAGATGAAATTCTTGTGTACAGTACAGTTTAGTAACAATTACTTAGCTGTTATTCATAACGAAGTTGTGTTTTTAAAAATGTTTGAAATTAAAGAGATTCATTATTACAAAGTTTGAGTATTTTTTATCTTACCTACATCAATCTATAAATCAATCAATTTACCTACCCACTTATCAATCTACCTACATATGTCTATTTATCTGTGAAAGGAGGAAAATTCACCTGAAAAAAGTGTCGTATGGTGGAGTAGGAGATTTATTCAGAATTTGTGGTTCTAAGCACTGTGCCATATTAAAATCTCTTCCTTCTCTAAATCAAGTAGTGTGTCAAGCTCTCACAGAAAATAAAAGTTCAGTTACTGCTAAAATTAGACATAGTTAATTATTAAAAATGACAACCAACGTCTTCAAGTGCCATCCATTATTTAAGAAGGTTTCCAATTGAGGAGTACTTTGATTCTAATAGAAAACCTCTTTGATGTTTGCACATTGCTTCACAGGAAAAGAAACCAATATAACAGTCACAGTAACAATTCCCTTCAGAAAGTAATATTGTGGATAAAAGACCCAATATCCAGGGCCTACCCATGGGAAATTGGTGAAATGGAGAAAATATGCCTTGAGTACCATACCAGTCTCCCTGTGGTCTCTCTGTTATCTATCAGCTGCCTTTCTGCTTCCTTGTTGCCCTCCCTTTTCTCTTAACAGTACTCTTGTAACTTCTGTGGTTCTTGATTTAAACTTTAATTACCAAAGTAATTAAAACTACATAGAGTTTTATATTTCTGTCAATTGTTTTTGTATGCCTTTGTGTGATTTGATCTACAACATAAGATAAGTATTACACATTGAAGCCATTAGCTAATTTAAAGCCATTATATTTGAGATCACTTCTTTCTGATTCCAAATAGAATCAGAACTGCTTATACATGGGTTAAATGGATAAAATATTCAGTTTTAAATGAAAGAGGTAAGGTTTCAATAGTCTATATTAATGAAATTTTCCCCTCCTGATATACCCAGGTCTGTGATCAATTAATGTTCAGTACATTTTGCTTAGATCTGATCATAATTTGGTACAAATATTATATATGGCCTGACAGCTAAGTATCTTAATTCCCCATCTTGGGTTAGAACTCCTGACCCAGGAATTTTATTTTCTTTTTATCTGCAAGTTAACAAACTCTATTATGGTCTTTCTTAATCTTAATCAGGTTATAATAACTATATTGTATATCAACTGTGTTGGATCAAAGTCCAGTATCTGAAACAAATACACATTCCTTCACCAAAGATGGTACCATACCTAGTACAGGTTATTTAAAGGTCTTGGTTTGTACTGTGTTTGAAAATCTAAATCTAGTCAGAATTGGGTATCTTCTATCTTCTTTTTGTTCAACATTGTGTTAAAAATATTGCTTGTATTGCTCTTCCAATACAAACTGGCCAGTCATACGGAGGGCACAAAGTCTAGAGGCAGACTACCCAAGTATGAATACTGGCTCACCAAAGGACTAGTTATGTGACCTTGGGGAAGTTACTCAACCACACTATGCCATCCATCTTCATCCATAACATGGGGCTACTGCATAGTATCTAGTTCATAAGGATGGGATGTGACAATTAAAATGGCAATATATGTAAAACACTTAAAACCATGTCTGGTATGCAACAATCTTTAAACAAGGATTGGCTTTTATTATGTTTCCCCACTTTTTCAGGATAACTGTAATAAAGTGTAATATCTTGGTGGTGTATGTTACATGAGTTCTATATAGTAGTGTCATAGCTCTTTTTTTAAATAAGAGATTTTGAAAATCAATATTTGAGCCACAAAGAAGGATATTGATGGTAGCCATTTCCAGAATGGAGGCAGAATTATACTAGAAATGTCAGTCCTAAGGAAATCACATTGAGTCGGAAGTTGCCATGTTCTAAACTTACAATTGTCCAGTTTATGCTCAACAGTTTCTGTTTTTCCTTTTTAAGGAAATGTTTAAACTTTGTATGTGAGAAAAAAATTTGCATTGCTTCTATTTATGCTTCCTGAACTTACTTATCTCCAAGGATCACCAAAATCATTCATATATTTGTTAATGTTATTACCAATTTATCACTTGTTGGTATAAAATTCTCCTACATTTGGGTTTTACGGTTTGTAAAGTTTCCAAAAATATTTTGGAGATCAACAATATTACTCACTTTATTTTACCAAGATAGAATTTTTAAAGAAGGATGTGAAGTCTGGAATAATAAAATAGAGGATAAGTAAATTTTATGTCACAGAATTTAAAAAGTGTATGGAAAAGCATTAAAAAAACTAAGATATAAACCACATTAGGAAACACTGTTATAAGATATAAAATAGGCAAAGGATAATAGTCTGGATATAATAACTTGCATGTTAATGAAAAAATTCAAAAACAAAAATAAAAACAAATTTATGAGTGAGAAATTGACTAAAGAATACATACAAGAAACATATGAAAGCTATTCAACTTCACCAATTATCATATCCCTGTTAAATTATAATGGAGTATCATATCATAATGACATAGACATAATATTTGGTTTTTAATGTATGTGTTTACATATCAGAAATCCCAAAACAGTGTAGAGTTTCCTCAGAAAATTACAAATAGAACTACCCTATGACCCAGCAATTGCACTACTGGGTATTTACCCCAAAGATATAGATGTAGTGAAAAGAAGGGCCATATGTACCCCATTGTTCATAGCAGCCAAAATGTTGGAAATACCCAAGATGCCCTTCAGTAGACGAATGGTTAAAGATGTGGTCCATATACACACTGGAATATTACCTAGCCATTAGAAAGGATGAATACCCAACTTTTGCATCAACATAGATGGGACTGGAGGAAATTATGGTAAATGGAAATAAGTCAAGGTGATAAAATCAATTATCAAAATAGTTTCACTTATTTGTGGAAAGTAAGGAATAGCATGGAGGACGTCAGGAGAAGGGAAAAATGAAGGGGGAGAAATTGGAGTGGGAGACGAACCATGAAAGACTATGGACTCCAGGAAACAAATAGGTTTTTGAAGGAAGGGGGGGATGGATGAGCCTGGTGATGGGTATTAAGGAGGGCATGAATTGCATGGAGAACTGGTGTTACATGCAAACAATGAATCATGGAACACTATATCAAAAACAAACAATGTACTGTATGGTGACTAATATAACACAATAAAAAATTTAAAAATAAAAATAAAAACTCAAAAAAATCAGAAATCTTCATGTTACCTTGTCTTCTATAAAGTTATTTATCTTTAATAAATCTAGAACAAAAAAGGACAAATGTTTCAGTTGACAAAACATTTAAAGGCATTACGTGTTTACCGTTAAGATCAGAAACTAAAAATGTCTATTTTTACCACTGTTATTAAACATTGTACTGGAAGTTGTACCCAGAACAATGAAGAAATAAAAGGTGTCCATGTTGGAAAGGAAGAAATAAAATAATCTTGTTTTTTTTAGACAACATGATCCTAGATATAGGAAATCCCAAAGAATCCACACACAAAAAACTTGGGGAATTGTTGTCAAAACTCCCCAATGTTTATAGCAGCAATGTCTACAATAGCCAAATTATGGAAAGAGCCCAGATGTCCATTGACAGACGAATGGATAAAGAAGTTGTGGTACATATACAATGGGATATTACTCAGCCACCAAAAAAAAAAAAAAAAAAAGAAAGAAAGAAAGAAATCTTGCCATTTGCAACAATGTGGATGGAACTAGAAGGCATTATGCTAAGTGAAATAAGTCAATCAGAGAAAGACGATTATCCTATGATTCCATTCATATGTGGACTTTAAGAAACAAAACAGAGAAGGATAGAGGAATTAGAGAAAAATAAAATAAGACATCACCAGAGAGGGAGACAAATCACAGAGACTCTTAACTATAGGAAACAAACTGAGGCTTGCGGAGGGAAGGTAGATGGAGGGATGGGGTAACTGGGCATTAAGGAGGCATGTGATGTGATGAGCACTGGGTATTATACGCAACTAACGAATCACTGAACTCTACGTCTGAAACTAATTATACACCATACATTAATTAATTGATTTAAAAAAAAAAAAAGACTGGCTGGTCTTGAAACCCAGACTGAACTATAGAATTTCTGGTGAGATCGGATCATGAAGCAGTAGCCTTAGTGGTTAAAAGTAAGTTTAAAAATCATATTATGGTAACAGAAATCCTCTTGTGGTAAGAGGGCATGGGAAAGGAGGGCAGATATATACACACAGGGAAGAACACTTTTCGCAGAGTACCAAGTTTATATATCAGATTGAAAAATAATGTTGAAAACCTAGTAAAGCCAAATTGAAGAAAATCTGGGATGACAACAAATAAATTTGGAGTTCATTCCATAAACAGAAAAGAGAGAAAGACTGGGGACACGGGAATATGTCTATTAACTTGTGTGTGTTAAATGTAATGATATATAAGCAATATATGTATCTATAAAGTGGGTGGCCATTGAAATGTAGGAACTGATCCAATCCCAAATGTAAGCAATTTTCATTTTCCCTTTACGTAATCTGTATTCTGTGGTGTTCCTACATAAATTTTAAGTGCTTGCTTTAACTTTAAATATGTTTGGGGAATTCCACTATTAAAGTTTATGCCAGATGAATTAAACAATTTTTTGAAATATTATCTCAATTGCTTAACATTGACTTTGGCTATTATAGCATTCCTTGATTGAAGGGTAATACTGTCATTTTTTTTTTAACAAATGGTAATGCCTTTATACAGATGTGTGTCCATTATGCATGAATGTGTATATCTGTCACCCAGGGTGAAAGACAGGTTTATACAAGCATTTCACAATTGTTTTTTAGATGAGAGCCCCCACAATAACCATCTCTGTATAGAATCCAAAGTGCAAGGAAAGTCAGTTGTGTTAATACCACTGAGCACCCATTTTAATAACCCAAATTACAATGACATTTGAAAAAATTTCCTATTTATTGCTTCAACTGAAAATGGACTTATTTTAATAAGTCAGACAGAGAGCTTCACAAAGTAGGAGAAGAATCATTCTACTAATTGGAATGCTTATTAAAATCCTCAGATTTAATTGCAAACTCCACACATACATGGCTCTTCATTTTTACTTAAGTGCTGACATGGAAGTGGTTAAAAAGGAGCCAAGGGGATAATCTTTCATTGATACTAGTAATCTTCAAGGCCTTGTAGGAGAGACTAATTCATCACCAACTCATTTTTCCTTCCTTCTGGGCACCAAGTCTGCCCATTTTTTCTCCACTGTCCTTAGTTGGCATGGGCATGGGACTGCATTCTGGACAAATGTGAGAAAAAGTGGTACATGCTTCTTTGGCCTGGCTCATAACTATCTTTTAATGCAATCCTCCCATTCTTCTCTTTGCCCATTGCCCAGTTAAATGAACAGATCTTATAGGAATTAGATAAGGATGCTGTAGATAGGAAAAGTATGCAGGATCCCAGCACAGCTCTGTAGAGCAGAGTACTATACCTGCTCCAGTGTAACAAGAAATACATATTTATTAAGACACTGAAATTCTGGCATCGCCTTTTATAGTGCTTAGCCTCTCCTGACCAACATAATTCTGAAAAATAGAAGGTATGCCTTTTCTTTTTAAAGTATTTGTCCTGGGGCGCCTGGGTGGCTCAGTGGGTTAAAATATTTGTCCTGAAGACTTATTTTAGAGAGAGAGAGAATGAGTGTGGGGGGAGGGTCAGAGAGAAAAGAAGAGAGAGAATCTCAAGCAGACTCTGCTGAGCACGGAGCTCAGTATGGGCTCAATATCCCAACCCCGAGATCATGACCTGAGCTAAAAACAAGAGTCAGCCCCTCAACGGACTGAACCACCCAGGTGACACGAGGTATATATATAAATTTTTATTTTTCCTGAATCTAGAAGTGGACCCTGGATTTAAGGAAATACTTGAAGTTTGGTTTAAGATCTAATCCTTTGATCTTAAATCTGTTCTTAGTGGGAAGGTAGGACGGACAACCTCTGAGTTTCCTCACAAAGCCTAGATTCTGTGATAGTCTATGAGTTAAAAAAATCTAATTACTTTTTTTTTTTTTGGTGGAAACTCTTCTATGGAAGCTTTCTAAATGTATTTTATTTATTTATTTATTTAGCATAGATATCATACTGCACATATCAAATAGTTCTATAAATTCTATAAACATCCATGCTCAATTTCACTGTTTAATACAGAATACACTGAATATTGGCATATAAAAATAAGAAACATATACTTTAACATAACATCTCTTCTTGCTTAAAAAGCGCCCACATAAACAAAATCCCTATTACATATTAGAAATACATATAAACAGAATCAAATCCGTCAGCATGAATGTTTCATTCCCGGGGTGCCTGGGTGGCTCAGTTGTTAGGCGTCTCCCCATGGCTCAGGTCATGATCCTGGGGTCCTGGGATTGAGCCCCACATCCAGCTCCCTGCTCAGCGGGAGGCCTGCATCTCCCTCTCCTGCTTCCCCTGTTTGTGTTCCCTCTCTCGCTGTATCTCTCTGTCAAATATATAAATAAAATCTTTTAAATAACAAGTAAAAAGAGGGACGCCTGGGTGGCTCAGTTGGTTAAGCGGCTGCCTTCGGCTCAGGTCATGATCCCAGCGTCCTGGGATGGAGTCCCACATCGGGCTCCTTGCTCGGCGGGGAGCCTGCTTCTCCCTCTGCCTCTGCCTGCCACTCTGTCTGCCTGTGCTCTCTCTCTCTCTGACAAATAAATAAATTTAAAAAATAAATAAATAAAAAGAAAAGAAAAGAAAATGAATGTTCCATTCCCTTATTTTCAAAGAAATAGCTATCAACTTAGATACCAATAATCAAGGGGCACTTAGGTGGCTCAGTTGGTTAAATGCCCAAATTGATCTGAGTACAGGTCATGATCTCAGGGTCATGAGATCAAGCCCCATATAAGTCTCTGTGCTCAGTGAGGGACAGCTTGAGATCCTCTCCCTCTCTCTCTCTGCCCCTCCCCCTCCTCATGCTCATACTCTCCTCCATCTCTCTCTCTAAAATAAATAAATAAATCTTAAAGAAAAAAAGCAAAAATCAATTATTAAGATGTCACTTTTAGATGAAGTATAAAGAACTGAATATGGAAACCATATATCAGATATGATGCTTACATTGCTTGTTCCACTCTATTGCATTAACCCTGAAAAATGTAATAAGGAAGAAAAATATTTAAATTCTTACACTTCCTCATGCTTTCAGAGAAGGCAAAATAGCATTTGATATGCTATCATAAATCAGTATTTACTTAATTTCAAGTTTAAGTAGAATTGTAGGAAGAATTAGATTTGTACCAGATTAGCAAGATACATTCTCTTTCTGCCCTTTTGCAACTTTCTATTTCAAAATTCTCCAAAATGCTTATGAATATTTCGTTAAGAACTAACTCATATTTTGAATGCATAAATTTTTTTGTTTTTTCTGTGAGGCTCAATGCTTTAATGACATTTTATCTTCAGAGCAGGAGTTTTTGAGATAGGAATAGGTTACCTCACTTTATAACTGCAATTAGAATATTAGTTTAAAGTTACTAGAGAGTGGAAGATGAAAGCTTTTCTAGGAAACACCCAGCCATTAAAGTAATATACACAATGTATATAATGTATGCTAATACATACATATTGCATGCTAAATGTATGTTAAATTCATGTTATGTATGTTAAAACGGATGCCTAAAGAAGGTTCATGTTACAGAATGTTAAGAATCAACACAATCACTTTTAATTTATAGGCAAACCTCATTTTATTGCACTTTGCCTTAATGTGCTTCACAGACGACAAGTTTTTCATAAATTGAAGATTTGTAGCAACCCTGTGTCAGCGCCATTTTCCCAACAGTATTTCCTTACTTTGTGCCCATCACATTTGGTAATACAATGTTTCAAATTTTTTCATTATTATTATATTTTTCAGGTGATCTGTGATCACTGATCTTTGATGCTACTATTGTAATTGCCTTAAGGCACCACAAACCATAGCCCTATAAGATGATGAACTTAATAAATTGTGTGTTTTGACTGATCTACCAACCAGATGTTCCTGTCTCTCCTCCTAGTCCTCTGTATTCCCTAAGTCACAGTAATACTTAAATTAGGCCAATTATAGCCTCTAAGAGTTCAAGTGAAAGGAAGAGTTGTACATCTCTCACTTTAAATAAAAAGCCAGAAATGGTTAAGTTTAGTGAATAAGACATATTGGAAGCCAAGATAGGCCAAAAGCTAGGCCTGTAGTGCCTAACAGTTAGCCAAGTTGTGAATGCTAAGGAAAAGTTCTGAAGAAACTAAAAGTACACCTCCATGAGATACATGAATGATAAGAAAGCAAAACAGCCTTATTGCTGATACGTAGAAAGTTTGAGTGGTCTTGATAGAAGAGGAAACCAGTCACATTACTTTATGCCAAAGCCTAATCCAGAGCAAGACTCTATCTGAATTCCATTAAGATTGACAGAGGTGAGGAAGCTGCAGAAGAAAAGTCTGAAGCTAGCAGAGGCTGGTTCACAAGGTTTAAGGAAAGGCACCATCTCTATAATATGAAAGTACAAGGTGAAGCACCAAACTCTGATGTAGAAGCTGCAGCAAGTTATCCAAAAGATCTAGCTAAGATAGTAAATGAAGGTGTCAACACTAAAAACAAACAAACAAACAAACAAAAACTAAAATAAAACAAAACACTTTCCAAGTAGACAAACAGCCATATAGTGGAAGGAGATGTCATCTAGAATTTTCTTATCTAGAGAAGTCAAAACCTGGCTAAAAAGCTTTAAAAAATAGGCTTTCTTGCTACTGCCTAATGCAGCTGGTGACCAAGTTGAAGCCAGTGCTCCTTTGCCATTCTGAAAATCCTAGGGACCTTGAGAATTAGACTAAGTGTATTCTGCCTGTGCTCTATAACTGGAAAAACAAAGCCTGGATGATAGTGTATCTGTTTACAGTACGGTTTACTGAATATTTGAAGCCCACTGTTGAGACCTACTGCTCAGGAAAAAAAAAAGGATCTTCCAAAATATTACTTTTCACTGACAATGCACCTGGTCACCCAAGAGCTCTGATGGAGATGTACAGTGAGAATAATGTCTTCATGCCTGCTAACATATCATCTACTCTGTAGTCCATGGATCAAGGTAGAATTTTGATTTTCAAGTCTTTTTGAAGAAATATATTTAATAGGCTATAGCTATCGTGGATAGTGATTCCTCTGATGGATCAAGGAAAAGTAGGCTGAAAATCTTATGGGAAGGATGAACCATCATGATGCCATTAATAACATTCATGATTCATGGAAGGGGCCAAAATATCATCATTAACAGGAGTTTGGAAGAAGTTGATTCCAGCCATCAATTAGGATGAGGGATGACTTGGAGGGCTTCAGAACTTCAGTGGAGGAAGTAACTACAGATGTGGTAGAAATAGCAAGAGGTTTAGAATAAGAAGTGGAGCCTGAAGATGTGACTAGATTACTGCAGTCTCATGATCAAACTTGAACAAACGAGGAGTTGCTGCTTATTAATGAGCAAAGAAAGTAGTTTCTTGAGATAGAATCTACTCCTGGTGAAGATCTGTGAAAACCACTGAAATGACAATAAGGATTTAGACTATTACATCAACTTGATTGATAAAGCAGCACAAGTTTGAGAGGCATGACTCCAATTTTGATGGAAGTTCTACTGTGGTAAAATGCTATAGAGAAATCATCAGTGAAAAGAAGGGTCAGTCAATCGATGCAGCATACTCAATTGTTGCCCTGTTTTAAGAAATTGCCACAGCCACCTTAACCTCAACAACCACCATCCTGATCAGTCAACAGCCATCAACATCAAAGCAGGATCCTTCACCAGGAAAAAGATTATGACTCACTGAAAGCTCAGATGATAGAATTTTTTTTTAGCAAAAATGTCTTTTTTACTTTTTTTTAATTTTAAGAATTTATTTATTTGAGAGAGAGAGTATGTATGCAAGAGTTGGGGGAAGGGGGCAGAGGGAGAGAGAGAAGCAGACTTCCTGTTAAGCAGAGAGCCCTACATCAGGCTCAATTCCAGGACTCTGAGATCATGACCTGAGACAAAGGCAGATGCTTAACCAACTGAGCTATCAAGGTGCTCCAGCATTAGTGTATTTTTTTTAGTTAAAGTATGTACATTATTTGTTTTAGACATAATGTTATTGCATGCATAGTAGACTACAGTAGAGTATAAGCATAATTTTTATGTGCACTGGGAAACCAAAAAATTCATTTGACTCATTTTATTGCAATATTCACTTTACTGCAGTGGTCTTGAACCAAACCCAAAATATTTCAAGGTCTGTCTCTATGTTTAAAGGCCAGTCTTGCTTAGTGAAAGTGTAGAGAAAACAAACCCCACAGAAATACAAAGGATTATAGAGGATACTTTGAAAAATAATATGTCAACATATTAGACAACCTAGAAGAAATGTATATACTCCTACAAATTTATAATCTTCTAAAACTGAAACAGAAAGAAACAGAAAATTTGAAAAGACTGATTACTAGTAATGAAATTGAATCAGTAATCAAAAAGCTCCCAAACAAAAGTCCAGGACCAGATTGTTTCACAGGTAAATTCTAGCAAACACTTAAAGTGTCAATATTTATTCTTTTCAAACATTGCAAAAAAAAGTAATAATAAGAGGAAGGATAAATTCCAAATTCATTTGACAATGCTAGCATTACCTGATACCAAAACCAGACAAAGACACTCTAAAACAAACAAACAAACAAAAAACACTACAAGCCAATACACCTAATGAACATAGATCCAAAAATCCTTTAAAAAATTAGCAATCCAAATTCAACAAACATTAAAAGGATCACTCACCATGATCAAGTGGAATTTATTCCAGGGATGCAAAAATGATTCAACATTCCCAAATTAATCCATGTAACACATTACATTAACAAGAGAAAAGATAAAAGCAATATGATTGTCCCAATAGATGCAGAAAAGCATCCAACAAATTAAAACACCTGTTCATGATAAAAACTCTCAACAAAGTGGATTCAGAGGAAATGTACCTCAACACAATAAATGCCATATACAAAAAAGCCAAAGCTAACATCTTACATAATGGTGAAAAAACTGAAAGCTTTGCCTCTAAGATCAGGAATAAGACAAGGATGTACACTCTTGTCATTTTTATTCAACATAGTACTTTTTATTCAACTTTTATCTGAATAGTCCAGCTGTAGAAATCAGATAAGAAAAATAAATAAAAGTTATCCAAATTGGTAAAAAAGAAGTAAAGTTGTCACTGCTTGCAGGTGACATGGTATTATATTTAGAATGTCCTAAGACTCATAAAGAACAAATAAATGAACTCAGTAAAGTTGCTGGATACAAAATTATTACACAGAAATCTGTTCGGTTCCTATATACTAATATCAAGGTGGTAGAAAGAGAATTTAAGAAACTCTCCCCATTTATAATTGCACCAAAAATAATAAAATATCTAAGAATAATTTTTTTCTAAGAATAAATTTATCCAAGGAGGTGAAAGATATATACTCTAAAAACTGTAAGAAACTGGTGAAAAAACTGAAGATGACACAAACAAATGATAAGATATACCATGTTCATGGATTGGAAGAATATTATTAAAATGTCTGTAATAACCAAAGCAGTTTTCAGAGTCTTTGCAATACCTACCAAAATACCAATAGTATTTTTCACAGAACTAGAACAAATAATCCTAAATTTTTTTTATGGAATCACAAAGACCCTGATAGCCAGAGCAATCTGAGAAAAAAGAATCTGGAGACACCACAAATCCAAATTTCAAGACACATGTCCAAACTGTAGCATTCAAAACAGTATGGTATCAATACAAAATAGACACAGAGATCAATGAAACAGGACAGAAAATCCAGGAACAAATGTACATTTACATAGTCAATTAATCTATGACAAAGGAGGTAAGAATATGGGGGAAAAGGCAGTCTTTTTAATAAATGGTATTGGGGGGGAAAGGATAGCTTCCTGAAGAAAGAAAAGAAAGAGAAGGAAGAATGGAAGGGAGGGAGGAAGAAAGGGGGATAAGGGGAGGAAGAGAAAGGGAAACAAACTGGACCACTTTCTTACACCATACACAAAAATAAACTCAACGTGGATTAAAGTCCTTAGTATGACCCCCGAAACCATAAAACTCATAAAAGAAAACACAGGAATTAATCTCTTGGACTTTAGTAAAAGAAAGATTCCTAATGTAACTATACATATCTTTTATATCATGCAATTAGACAACTGGAAATATGTCTTTATTTCAAACTACACTGGCATTGATGTAAACTGAAAATTTTAGGGGATGTTAGTTAAGTCCCAATCATATTCCACTTTAGTTTTAAAATCAACATGGTTTGAGATAATATAATTGCCACTAAGCAATTTAAATGAAAAGTTGTAAGAGTATATGGATATAATTCCAAAAGTATATTTAGAAGTAACAAACTTGCTTATGTGGTATAAGGAACCAAAGTTTCAGCCAAATTCTGTTGTAGGCAAATTATTTCCATACTACATATTAAACAACAGAAACAGACTTCTGAATGTTAAAAATCAAGATTTTTTTTTTAAGAGAGAGAACGAGTGAAGGGTAGGGAGGGAGAAGGAGAGAGAATCTTAAGCAGGCTCCACATCCAACGCAGAACCCAACAAGAGGTTTGATCTCACACCCCTGAGATGATGACCTGAGTGTAAATCAAGTGTCTGACATTTAACCAACAGAAGCACCCAGGTGCCCCAAAATCAGGATAATTTTTATAATTAGCTTGACCTCCATCAAATAAGTGAAAAGAGATTGCTGTACATGCATTTATTTCCAATCTTAAGGCAAAAAGTTGGACTGAATTCAAGCAAATCTAATTTACCAGAAGAAAACTAAGCAGTGATTCCACAGTCTTACACAGATTCTCATAGTCTTAATTTTTTTTTTTTACTTCTACCACAAGAAGAAATACAGTTTAGATTGAAACCAGGATATTCTCTTCTTTTCTCCCTATTCCACCTGTTCTGTTCTTTCTTATCCTTTCCTATCCTATTCCATTCCTCACTCATTCCATTCCATTTCATTCCACTGGAGAAAAAACAGGTCTCGATACATTTATTTCAAAATCCAGTAATGGGTTCCATAAGACAGTTTTTAAAAGTCTAGTACAGAATTTAAAAAATTCAAAAGCTAAAATATTCAAATGTTTTATAATTCAAAAACACTTGTTTAATTTCTCTAATTATCTTAGGAAAAATTAGTATTGTTTGTTATTAATACTATGGCAAATATCTATGTTTCTAATTGCCTGAAAATCTATCCTATTATGAAAAAAAAACTTTGAGGAAAGACCTACATAAATTATAGAAATAAATTCTCTAACCCATATATTTTATTCTTATGTCAAACTTTGCCACTTCATTTTAAATTACTATGACTAAAATGAAGAGATGAAAATCTCTAGGTCTTAAAATTTTTAAATTAGAATGATTTGGTAGAGAACAGAACTTGGGAAAAGTCTCAATGGATTTCTGACATCACAATTGGCTCTCCAGACAGTATGTCTTTAAAAAGGCATAATATTCACTGACATGGGTAAGGCTGTAGAAACTGTGATAAAATGTATGTTTAGTGGCAAAATGATAATCAAGTGGTAGTCTATATCATTTATTTTCACCTCTCTCCCACACATCTTAAATAAAATTTTCTAAAAAAAAATAAAGATCTGGAATTATAAAAATGTTTTTAAAAGATAGTAACAATGCTTCTAAAGAAATTACATGAAATTTTTTTTTGCCAGGATCAAGAGGTCAACATTGAGACACTGAGTTAGGAAAGCTTTTGAGAAACGTAGGAGTTAATTACGATTAATTCTTCCAGCAAATGATCAGTTTATTGAAAAAAAAAAAAGATGTGACTGGGTTTGTCAACTGAGTTAGATGTAGACATTCTAGAACAATCAAATGTGTATTAAGAAAATCTCTGAAACTAAAACATCTATTGCTCTCTTTGCAATTATATTTTTGTGGCCTGAATGCATATATTGCTCATAAAATGTGGTTTCCTTAAGGCCAAATTCACCATATTTACAGAAAATATCAAAAGATTTTGTAGAAACCAAGAAGCCACAGATCTCCTTATTTAAGGTAAAATCAGATCACTGGTTAGCAGGATGTGAAGCAGAGAAATATTCTATAATGAGTTACTGCAGTGCTTTCCATTGTCCAACTCTAGCTATTAAATTTAATGATTTTGTCTGGTCAGATACCTTTTGCCACACACTGGAGATACTTCTCCCTGAATACCTTCTACTTAGTGGAGTTAAATCCAAGTGAGGCTAAGTAAGGAAAACTATATATGGAAATGACATACCATCCTCTTTTACTCATTCATTCAACACATATTTGTAGAATGCCTACTATATGCCAGATACGGTTCTAGATGTACTGAACAAGACAAAGCTCTTGTTTCTGTGGAGATGACAGAGAGCCATATAGCAGAAAAATAAATAAAAACATTTAAATAATGCCAAATAGTTTTGTGACGGAACCAAAGAGTTCTGTAAAGCAGCAGAGTACAAAGAGGGGAGTGGAAACTATTAGATGATAAGGCAAGGGAAGGTCCTATTTGAGCTGACTCTGAATGGAATGAGGAAGTAAACCTAAACCAGGGGAAGGTTTACAGAAGAGGAGATACTACCAGAGGAAAAGGGGGAAGCCTGAACTTAGAAACTAATTTGGTGAGTACCCATTGTAGAAAGTCCTACCAGTCATCACTTAAATGACATGGCTCCTAAGGAAACTGCTATTAATACACTTGATAAAATTTACAAGAGGCTATTACTACTCATTGTAATTCTTCTTCTTCTTTTTTTTTAAGATTTTTATTTATTTGATAGACAGAGATCACAAGTAGGCAGAGAGGCAGGCAGAGAGAGAGGGGGAAGCAGGCTTCCTGCTGAGCAGAGAGCCCGATGTGGGGCTCGATCCCAGGACCCTGGGATCATGACCTGAGCTGAAGGCAGAGGCTTTAACCCACTGAGCCACCCAGGCGCCCCTGTAATTATTCTTCTTAATCTCCTTTTGAGATAAAGTATTAATATCAGGGCTAATTTCACAATACCTAAATATATATAAATCTTTGGTCAACAAACAGGCAATGTCTATGGAAGTCGTATTACTCAAAGAATGATTCACAATAGATAGATACATAATTCTGAGTGTGCCACCACAAATTTTAAAAAGAATTGTTTAAAAAAACCTTAACAGACTGTAACTCCTGTTATATACATTCCTTAGTATTTTTTTACATAAAAGGAAATTATCTGTAACTCTTAGGTAAATGAAATTTAACCATTTTTAATATTGTACATATAGCCAAAAAGTTCTGTTTAAAATTCAGTATACACACCACAGTATTCCTATTACACTGTTATATAATTCTGAATCATAATTTAAGCTAGGACAAAAGAGAGTTATTTAAATTCTATTACCGTCACAACACCCACAAATGCCATACACTTTTTAGAAATTTAAAGTATGATCACTCTGACAGCATCTTTACTGGTCAGCTGCATGTGATCTGTGTGAAGTGATTAGTCCCCAGCTACCCTTTATGGTTTTACAGAGAGCTATGGCCAGCATATATGGCCATAATAAACTGTCAATGATATAATATAATCTTAAGTGCTACTAAAAAATCTAAATGCTCAATTTGCAAAAATATCATAAGGCAGGACAGATACTAATTAGATTTTGCTTCAAACTCTTCACCTCTGATTCAAATGTAAAAGTAATATGACATCAAGACAGAATAAATTCTTGATTTTTCTGTGGGCTCCATACAGAACTGGGATTCTCAAAAATGAAAAAAATGGTTAGAAGCATGTCTCTCTGGTCACATGTACTTTGAAAAAACATTACCCTGCAGTGTTTCAGGTCTCAAACTCAAGAGACAAGCCATTTGAATAAAATAAATGAATCCGTAATGCATCACTGAAGTTAAAACACGAAATGACTTTGAGAGGTGGAGGCTACATTTTCTTAACATACAACCTAGCATACTGAGAATATGTAACAAAAGAGGAAACTGAATAAACTGTAGAATTACATCTTTTCATAGTTTCTCACTGCTGGAAGTTTCATTTCAAAGTTGAACAGTCTGCCCATTAACAACATTTTATTAAGTCTATAATTAGTGATCTAGTTTTTCCTCAAAAGACATTCCATTTCTAATTTGAAAGAACTATTACTGAAGAAAGCTTGATATACCTAAATACATTTTTTTTAACTTCAAAATGTTTAAAATTTCTGTAAGTTCCCAATACACGCTTTTTGCTAACACACAAAGAGGCATGGACAGGGGACATAGGCTATCCCTAAAATATTCTTTTTCACTTGTGAAATTCTTGGCATTAAAGAAATAATAAAGGAACCTAGATTTTTCAAGACCTTAATGATAATAAGAACCATCTCAAAAATCCCACTGAATTGACTGGAAACAGCACCTTCTGACCATGGAACTCACTTTAAGGAGCAATTAGCTCCTTATTAGTTAGAGCCTAAAGTCTGATGTGCTGTCACAAATTTACAATGATTGGGTTCAACCCACACTTTTACTAGCGCAGACATTTTATAAAGAATATGAGATGCACATTATTGCTCTAAAATAGAAATAAGTGTAAACAGTGATAGATTCTCGGGGTGCCTGGGTGGCTCAGTGGGTTAAAGCCTCTGCCTTCAGCTTGGGTCATGATCCCAGGATCCTGGGATGGAGCCCTGCACCGGGCTCTCTGCTCAGAGGGGAGCCTGCTTCCTTCTCTCTCTCTGCTTGCCCTCTGCCTACTTGTGATCTCTGTCAAATAAATAAGATCTTAAAAAAAATAACAGATTCTCAAATTTCGCGGTTTCAGAGTCACCTTTGTGATTTATAATTTTTTTCACAGCACCCCAGGGGGGAAGAAATCTAGCAGCCCAGTTACTAAGTCCAAACAACCTAAAATTACAAATAATTATGATCTAAGACATATAGGCATTTAAAAAACTAATGCACATAAATGAAAGAAAATATAATGCATTTTATTTTGTTCTTCAATAACCACAAGTACTCACTAGGAGTATGAGTGAGCTGTGCCATAGTATGGAGCTGTGCAACATTTTAAACCTTGAATCTGGCTAGGCATCACCACCCTTCTACCCTATTCCACCAAGATTTTCCCATGGTATTTTCTTTCTTCCCAGGAATGTCTGAAAACTCAACTTCTCAAAACTAACATTATCAAAAGGAATTACTGTGCTCTAATGTTAAATCTGTGAACTCCCTGAAGGTCGTAGCTTGTGTGATGTCTAACAGATGTCAAGCATCATTATTTTCCTTGAAAATTTAGAAAATCTCATGGTGCCCCTGAGAGTTCCTTATGGTGTTCTGGGGTGCCTCAACATACTGTTTGGGATCCACCAGTATAAGCTATTTTACTCTAGGGCTTTGAATTTCCATAAGTTCTTTTGAAGTATTAAAATCAGTGCACCAAAATATCTGTTAAATGTTGTCTCAAACTCTGTCTCTATTAAGGAGTTTCGCAAAACTCGACAGTGTATAAAACTTTTTCCCTACGTTACTTTGTATAGGTTGACAGGAATTTTTAGAAAATCCAAATACTACCCAACAGTGACTGAGTAGAAGTAGAACAATGATTCAGTTCATTCTGAGTGACTCCAGGGTTGTTTATAATAGCTTGCCCATTCCATTTGTCTTTCTTAATTTCCAGTTTGTTTTATCTTAACCCCTCATTTGTATAAATATAGACTAACTGTTCTTGGTCTTTAATATTAAGGCAGTCTTATAATTTAAGATCATTTTTGTCTCTTTCCAAACTAAATAGCCCTATTTCCCTTTAATCTTCACTCACAGGTTCCACTTTTCATTTCTTTAATTATCTGGGTTTTTTTCTTTAGATTACCTTCACTATCACCAACTTTCTTCAAGCCATGGAGCCTCAAAGAGAATTCACAAGTATAATAGTAAAATTACAGAACACAACTTTATGAGGTTAAATGAGAAATTAGATATGGAAGACTTCTGTAAACCAATGAAATCTCTTACCATGTGCACAGATTATAAATACTAAAAATTCTTTGTCAAGATATTTAGGCTGGGACATAACCATATGGCAAAATTTTGGAGCCTCTCAGATTAGGAGTATAGTTGTGAAAATTCTTGCTTTTTAACTATCAATAATATAAATATAGTATAATAAATTAAAAGTATATCAATGAGACATTCTTGTTGGCCTTGTACAAAACTGACCATAACTGTCTAATACATTTCTTATGGACATATTTTATTTATAAACAAATACCAAATCACACTGTTCTTTATACTTCAGGCAGGTTTCCCAGGAAATCTTATATTGGTTTTCTAACTACAGCATATTTCTTCCTCAGGAAAAAGAAAACAAAAAACTGTTTTTAAAATATATTTAGGAGTTGGAGTGCCTGGGTGGCTCAGTCCTTAAGCACCTGACTTCTGCTCAGGTCATGATCCTAGGGTCCTGGGATTGAGTCCCACATCAGGCTCCCTGCTTGGCGGAGAGCCTGCTGCTCCCTCTCCCACTCCCCCTGCTTGTGTTCCTGCTCTTGCTGTCTTCTGCCAAATAAATAAATTATTTAGGAGTCACATTTCTAACTTACTCTAATTCACATGGATTGAGTATTTTGTATCAACGACTATGTAGATTTTGAAATATCAACTAGTATTCCAATATCAACAGCTTATAGATCAAAGACAGCATAGTTTGTTTGATATATAAATGAGTTCAACATTTTAGGAAGCAACTTTAGAGCAAGAGTAGAATCAGAAAACCAGGAGAATTCAAGTATGTAACTGTAACAGACTTGGAAAGCAAAGTTTATTTCCACAAATTAAGGATATTCGTATTTAAACAGTAAATTTGTATGCATCAGAACTTTGCCTAAAAGGACTTCACGTCTAGGGAAGTATTACTATATTAGATGTTCAATCATAAGGAATTCTTTAAAAGGTATCACATTACTAATAACCCCAAATGCTACTTCCAGGTTGGAAATTGGCAGGCCACAATTTCAAAGAGTGTCTGTTCTTCTCTTCCTAGGGCTTCTTTCACTAAGGCTCTTTCTCTTCCTGCTAGAACCTATCTACATAGCAATTTTTAGTTTGTGACCAACAATTATCAACTACCACACTTTGAAGTGAATCTCTATTTCCAAGTTTCATAAACATTCTAGAAGTAGAATACCTGAAATGTTATGGGAAAGCCAGATGATACTAATAGCTAGCAAACAGCATAATTTCTACTCCTTTGTCATATATACATGCATAGCTCAATTCTTCTATATTGTACCATATAGATTTTCCCCTTTAATAGGGTAAAAACAAAAACAAAATCTTTCATCCATTCATGTTTAATACTGTCTCAGTGAATGAGTATCTACTTCTTGTCACAAAGCAGAAAGATACAAAAGTTAGATTATAAGGGGATGATAAATCAGATAGAAGACAGTAGTCCTCCATCATTCCATTGTAACTGTCCTTATTCCTATGCAGGGCTTACAATGTGTGTCAGTTCGTGTGTGTGTGTGTGTGTGTGTGTGTGTGTGTGTATAGTCTCAACTAATGTCATAATCCTGTGAGGTATACACTAATAGTACTATTTCACCATGAATACTGATATTCAAGGAATTATCTGATCTGCTTAAAATCAAGTAAAGGCATAACTGGGATTTCATATTAGATTGCTCTGTCCTCTCAAAAAAGAAAAATATTAAATATAATTTTTTATATTCAAAAGCTAGCTTAAACTTACAGTCAATGTTAAACCTCAAATAATTAAAAATATCTAAAACACAGAGATGTGTTCCAGAAGTTGGTGTTCTTATATAACATGTCTTGGGCATGCTTATTTTTCAATATTTCAAGTATTACAAACTTAATGTTTCAATTTATAAAGGGTAAACCCTGGCATCAGTGCTGTTACAAGTGGCTTGAGTATTATCATTAAAAAACATTCACAGAAATTTCAAAAGATAAAGTCATCTTGCTTTTGGATTCATTTTCTATTAATATGATAATTTTTAACTTAATAGAAAGCCGACTTTCCACAGTTCTTTCAAAAACATATTCATTTAGTGTAGCTTAAAACTGCAAATAAAAATAGTTCAATTAATCATCAATATATATATAGAAATATTATACCTAAGAAAGTCCTTACTGAGTGACTTTTACCAGAGTATAACTAGATCTTGAAATTCAAGATTTCAAAGAATGTCTATCTGTACATGTGTACTCCTACGCCAAAGGAGATACCTTATAGATCAAACCAAAATTTCATTGTAAACAGATTATAAATTTCAGATATTCCCCAAAACTTAAAAAAAAGAAGAAGAAGACTCATAATGTACGCACAAACATAGTTATATAAATTACCCTTCTTCTGAATCTGAAATTTTTTGATTTGGTAGTTCAGCCTAATAAAACTGCTTTCCTTAATTTTAATTAATCAAGCTCAGTCATTCTAATAACTACAATATATGGAAAAACATTTGTTTTAAATGCACATTTAGCTTATACATAAATCAGAATGTATTTGAAGGCCCACTTTATACATATATACAGTCTGTAACATATAATGATGCATATATTTAATCTGGAAGATAGGGTTGTGTCCCAAATACAGCTGTTCCCAAAGAAAACCTGAATATATTTCACTGGTAGAATTACTCTTGTACCCTCTTGAGAGCCTGTAATACACAAGTGCACTTGGGAGCAATTGGATCTTGGCTTGAGCAGGAGAGAGGCATTGAGAATAGATTGCTGCTGTTAGCTCTTAGTGTGAAGAAGAGACAGCTGTGTAGATAAAGCAAGGGTTATTTTTCCTATCCTATGGCTCTGTCCCTTTATTTGCTGTAGATCACCTCACCCAACCAAACAGATCTCCCACTAGGTATATTATCTTGAAGGAAGAGTCTTTTTATGATTGTACTCTGATGGGATATGCAAGCTGGTGTTTTTGGCCCTCCCCTTCCCCCTGCCAAATGAGCCTCATTGCTTCGTCAGAATAAGCATCCTTGCCAAGTCCCAACTCCCATGATGGCTTTAAAAAGAAGTAGTAAGACAAAAAAGGGGGAAGGCAAATAGTGGTTGACTGTGGAACACTGAACACTTTCCCCCCATTGCCAAAGTTCATGGTTTAGTATTTGCAGCTTTAGAGTCTGGTCAGCTGTACTGCAACATCAGCTTTATTCACATTTTTCTTCCATAGGCATAATTTGGTATTGGACATCTTTAAATGATGAGAAGTTTACAGTTAAAAATAGCCTCTTGCTTGTGGGGTTTCTCTGGCCACTTCAAATCCTATGTTTCTTAGTTCCTCAGTTTGAATGACTCCACAGTTCTGAGATCAAATGAGGAATTCAGTACTCAAATTGGCCATTCATACTTTCTCCTTCCAAGTATGTACAACTCCCTGAGGGCAGACATTTCTGTCTGGTAAAACCAATGCTCAATTTAAGCCACTACTACAAATGCTAGTCGATTTGAGTTTGAGTGTCCCTGAGTGGTTTTACCACATCCTACTACAATTAAGAAAAGTTTTCTTTTGGGTAAAGCAATAAACAAGATATAAAGATGTTAATCCTCCAGTGTTTGTATACAGTGAAATTAAGACAAAATTTAGAAAATTTCTGTCACACTGCACCCTGCTACATATTCTAGAACAGACCTGAGGCCCTTTCACATTATTGTAAGTTTAACAGATAAATATGGGATCATCAATGACAGAAAGTGGATTAGAAGTGAGAGATTGAGTAAAATATAGTAGTCTACCATATCCTTCCATTCTAATTGCTCTGTGATACACACATGTGTCAGGATTGACATCTGCGTCATTTACCTCAATCATCATCAAAACAGTATGTAATAGGTACTAATAACCCTATTTCACAGATTAGCAAATGGATGTCTAAGATCAAGTAAGCAGCAGAGCTGGTATATAAACCCAGGCCTCTGACCCCCAAAGCATAAGTATCTTTCAGACACATGCCACATGTTGGGTACTTACTAGCATAGCTATTAAAGTTGTATCTGATGGGCTAGTTCCATGCAATGCAAGAATTGGGCAAGTAGGAAAGAGTCTGGCCCAGGCATGCAGAATGAAATTAAATTTTGTCTTCTCCAAATTGCAAGGTCTTTATTAGCCAAAGGGATTGAAATATCAAGTGGGCTAGTCTTGAAGTTAAAACCTGAGGTGCTGTGGATGTCTGGATAGGAAGGGAATAAGACAGTAAATGTTTCCAGTTAAAGTGATTAACTTTACCCTATTCATCAAAAAACTTTAGAGATTTTAATTATGTGGAAAAATAACAATAGCATTCTTGGACTGGTAAATCTATTTTAATTTAATATTTGCTTGCACACTATGATACTTTCAACTTGTTTCATTCCAAAGCTCAGTAGGGTTATGGGCTAAATTGTGCCTCCCTCCTTTCATATGTTAAAGGCCTAACCCCCGTAATTTCAGAATGTGACTATTTGGAGACAGGACCTGTAAAGAGGTGAGTAAGTTAAAATGAGGCTGTAAAGGAGGGCCCTAATGCAATCTGACTGGTGTCTCTACAAAGATTAGACACACAGGCCCACCAGGGATACCTGTGCATAGAGAAAGACCAGGTGAAGAGCCAACAAGGCAGTAACCATCTCGTTTGCATGACAGAGACAGAAGCCTCAGAGGAACCAAACTTTCCAGAACCTTCATCTTGAACTCCTATACCCCGGAATTGTTAGGAAGTAAATGTCTGTGGTTCAGGTCATCCATTCTGTGGCATTTTGTTATGGAAGCCCTAGCAAACTAATAAAAGGAGAAAAAAATTGATTCTTCATATTGGATTCTATATAGGAATTCTGATATGCAGGCAGTTTGAGTAAATGTGGACACAAATGGATCCCTTTCATCTCTAATTAAATTTGTTCTCCATGCTTAGCCCACTTTAAAATGGTAAGCAGGTTGTATTCATTAATATAAAAAATGTAACTACTAGAAGTAAGTCACAACTTAAGAAGTAAAACAATCTCACATATCCCCATTCGTTTAATTTCCATCTACGTTAATGAGATCAACATAAACAATCTGAGAATGACAATCTTCCTAGCTAGATAGTTAAAAGTAAGAAGATAAAAATAAAAAGCCTCAAGAAGCTCAGTGTTAGAGCCCCTAATGAAACTGTTTGAGAACCACGCATACATGATAAAGAATGGAGTAAATAAGATAGTAAAGGGAGAACAGCTGATAAACTCATCCAATCATGTGTCAGTGGTCCTTGGCCCTTCACAGAGATAACAGTTATGAGAAAATGAGGTTTTTAATGTCAACGATGGTTCCATAGGCCAATGTAAAGACAACTTCACCAATCTTTCAAAAAGAAAACAACAGTTCCACTTTTTATAGGATTCTTTCATTTGTAAACAATGCCAAGCCAAAAAAAGAAAGAGGAAGGAAGTAAGGGAGGGAGGGAGGGAAGGAGAAAGGCAGGCAGGCACAACTAGTTGGTGAAATTTCTTAAATGGCTTTTAGAAACCCTTAATATACAATCAAACTATCAATACATACTAGATAGGAACATGCACATAACTGTAATCAATAGGAAGGAAGACACATGCTGGACTCAAGGATATATATTTTGACAATTTAATTCCTGGTTGCCGTTTCTCTAATATATATCCCAGGAATATCTCCATGTGTTTTGTTACTGCTTTAGAGAGTCCATGACTTCTCCCAGGTACACTATGACTGCCTAAGCTCCCTACCTCTACTTTTGGATTTTCCACGAGGCAGTCAAATGATCTTTAAAAATGTAAACTCGATTTTTTTCACTTTCTTATTTAAAGCTTTCCAACAATCTTCTCTTTGATTCAAGGTAGAATTCCAACTCTTTCCAGTCATCTACAATGCCCTATGGGGTCTTTCTTAACCTTGCCCACCTCTGCAACCATGCTGTGCTAGGATTTCCCCACCCAGTCTTTTCCAGATACACTGAATTTCTTTTGATCCCTAAACAATGCCTTAGTGTCCTTGAACTTTCCATTTCCTTTGTCTGGCACACCCTTCCCCGAGATCAGTCTAATAGTTGACTATTCATGTTTCATCATAAAGGTCACATCTTCAGAAAAGACTCACTTGGCTAATGCAGTCCTTAATTTTTAAGTCTCTATGTCACCCCTCTGTTAATTTTGTTCATACCAGTTTTCACTCTCAGAAAATTGTCTTGTTCATATATTTATCTTGGATGGTTTCTTTTCTCTCTTTTTTCTTTAGAATGGGAGATTTTTTTTTTTTTTTAAGATTTTATTTATTTGACAGACAGAGACCACAAGTAGGCAAGAGAAGCAGGCAGGGAGAGAGAGAAGGAAGCGGGCTCTCTATGGAGCAGAGAGCTCGATGTGGGGCTCGATTCCAGGACCCTGGGATCATGACCCGAGCTGAAAGCAGAGAGTTTAACCCACTGAGCCACCTAGAATGGGAGATCTTGTATGTCTTCCTCGCTACTTAAATCCTGGCACTTAAGACAGTTCCTGGCACAGAGAAGGTGTTCAATAAATACTTATGCATTCGTGAATCATGGATATAAACCCTAAAACCTGCCTTCTCTATTGTGGTAGGAGTAGCTTTGGTAAAAACTGCATGAATTAGGGATGCCTGGGTGGCTCAGTTGGTTAAGCGGCTGCCTTTGGCTCAGGTCATGATCCCAGCGTCCTGGGATGGAGTCCCACAGCGGGCTTCTTGCTCGGCGGGGAGCCTGCTTCTCCCTCTGCCTCTGCCTGCCACTCTGTCTGCCTGTGCTCGCTCTCTCTCCCTCTCTCTCTGACAAATAAATAAATTAAAAAATAAATTTAAAAAAAACTGCATAAATTAGAAAGAAACATGAAGTCCATTCTCTTTTTTGTTCTCCTTTACAACTTAGTTATCCATCAGTTCCTAGTGATCTACTTCCTCTTCTCTGGTCCCTATCCTACTCCCTCTAAATTTTTTTCTTTTATTAAGGTTTATCTATTTGAGAGAGAGAGAGAGAAGGAGAGCATGCAAAAGCGGGGGGTGGGGGAGGCAGAGGGAGAGGGAATATCTCAAACAGACACTGCACTGAGCGTGGAGCCTGACATGGCCCAGTCCCATGACCCTGAGATCATGACCTGAGCTGAGACCAAAAGTCAGATACCCAACTGACTGCACCACCCAGGCAACCCCCCTTCTAGATTTCTAAAATCAAGTATTTTTCCCAAATAGAAAGCATCTCTAGTTCACAATGTACATCTTGTTAAAAATAGCCTTTACTCCTCTTCAAAAGCAACTTAACCTCCCTTTGCTCCACTTACTCATCATATTAGATGTGTAAGGGTTAGGCATTTTTTTCTTCCTTCTCCTGTCCTAATATTTGCATTTCTGGGTTGCTCATTGTTCATAGGGACCTTAAGTGCAATTTAAAACCAAAAGCACATAGGGAAACACAAAGTGAGTTCATTCTCTATCTTTTTATCTTTTCATTCATGCTCATTGCCTTGTACACTTAAAAATACAAGCTTTGGTAGTTGTCCACATACTATGTGATAATTATCTACTTCTCTCTCGTCGTATGTCATCACATCACCATTTCTCCCAATTCAGAAGCCAATAGCTTCTGCTTATTTTCCTTCAAACTGTTTGAACTTTAAACTGCTTATTTTTCTTCAAACTGTTTTTCCATTTATCTCCATATCATGCAATTGTTAAATCATATCAAAATTGCCCCTGACACAATATAGCAAAAAAGACAGCATATATTATATGTATACGCTTTCATCATTTAGAGTAAGACTCTCATTATTGTCATTTCCTGACTTCTCCAATTATAAACTCCAAGCTCTTCCTTCATCCATCTGTTCACTCTGTCATTCATTCAACATTTCTTAAGCAATATTCTGCACACCCTGCTAGATGTTGGAATAGCCAAGACAATATGTATACTATAATACATATATTCCACATTGTCAAAAAAAAAATCTTACATACCAGTGCCTGAAATTCAAATAGTTTCTAATCTAGAATAATCAGCAATTTTGGAGTGTCAGAACTCAAGATGTACCCTGTAGTTTTCCACCTTTAATTTTTGCTATGTGAAATAATCTCTTGCCTGCCATGGGCCAAGGTATTGTGTATCAATTATTTACAGTTTTGATTAAAAATCACATTTCTGTAAATCTCTCCTAAATAATAATTTATGACCAAAATACTGTAACAAATAATTGGGGATATTCATTTTATATGAATTTATAACATAATATTTGTTTTTGTATATCACCTGACAGGTACCATTGCTATATAGGTATTATTATCTGTCAGATAATCTTTTTAATTAAGAGTGTGATTTTTGGGCACCTGGGTGGCTCAGTGGGTTTAAGCCTCTGCCTTCAGGTCAGGTCATGATCTCAGGGTCCTGGGACTGAGTCCCATGTCTGGCTTTCTACTCAGCAGGGAGCCTATTTCCTTCTCTTTCTCTCTGCCTGCCTCTCTGACTTCTTGTGATCTCTCTCTCTCTCTGTCAAATAAATAAATAAAATCTTTAAAAAAAAAAGAATCTGATTTTCTAGTGGGTTCTAGAATTTGGTATTAAAACCAAACAACGTAATACCATGGTGCTCTCTGGGCTCATAAAACATACATTTTTCAGTGGTGAATAATGCTCTCTTTAAATTTTAAAAATAAGTGAAAGAATCACCTTGCTGGGAAGCCTAGGTGACTGAGTCAGTTAAGCATCTGCTTTCAGCTCAGGTCATGATGCACTGGTCTCCCTGCTCAGTGGAGACCCTACTTCTTCCTTTTCATCTCTCCCTCCCCCTGGTCGTATTTTCTCTCTCCCTTTCTCTCTCTCTCAAATAAATAAATAAATAAATAAATCTTAAAAAACAAAAACAAAAAAAGAATCACCTTGCTTATAGAAGAAATAAAGCAAGCATAAGTACAAAAAGACCTGAGTGACAGAGTTTTACAAACTCAATTTGTGAGACATTTCTTTAATGAGTATTCAGTGACATCATTCAAATAGGTATTAATATTTATGGCCAAAGTAAACATTTTACATTTTGTGGAACTTAGATGGAAAATTATGACCAAGAGGTCCTTATTCCTCAAATTTAAAAATGAAAAGTTAATATTTGAAAATCGGTGAAGATAATTTACCAATAGAAGTAAAAGTGAAAAATCGTAAGATTCTTTAAATAGGTGCAGAAACATCATGTGAGAAAATACCCAACCATGCTTCATTTAAAATACTAGAAATACAAAGGAACTTTTTTGATACCATATATCTACAAAAACATGCGTGCAGAATATATTTAATGATCAAATAATGCTTTCCCCTGGTTAGGTTGGAAACAACACAGGAATACACTCTACCACCATATCTATTTCACATTATGTTTCAGATTTTAACCAGTGCAATAAGGAAAAGAAATATAAAGCACAAGAATATGGGGCAAAAAAAAAAGAAGAGAAACTAATTTTATCTGCCAAAGAATCTATAAACAAGTAGAATTAAGTGAATTTACCACGGTCATTGGAAACAAGGTCAACATAAAAAAATAGCACGCATATATTTCAGAAACAAATTATTGGGAAGTTAAAGAAAAATACCAAAATAAAAGATACCACAATTTTCAAATATTTGAGGAGTGTGACTGAATACGTATAAGACTGCATAACTGGAAATTACAAAATGCTTGCTGAAGGAAATTAAGGAAGACTTAAAAAATACAGAAATATGACATGTTCATGGATTGGGGCCCTTCATAATATTAAGAAGTTAATTACATTCTTAATTGATGTATAAATTAAATGCAGTCCCACTGAAAATACCAGTTGTTTTGTTGTTGTTGTTACTGCGAAAACTGAAGATATAATTCTAAAATGGATTTAGAAATTTGGAGGATCTAGAATCCCACTACAATCTTTATAGAGAGATGTAAAGCTGTAGAACATATACTCTCGGGTTGTGAGACTTACTGGAAAGTTATATGAAGTTATGTGGTATTGGTGGAAGGGCTAACAGTGGAGCAGAATAGAGACTAGAGTTTGACCTTTACATTTACAGTCATGTATAACTATGACAGAAGTTCAACAGGAATTCAGTAACAAATGGGTCCTTTCAATATAAGATGTTGAATCAACTGGTGTTTGTTTTGGAGGGAAAAAATCCAAAGGAACGAAAATGCTCTACCATACACACACAAATAAAAGGCAAGACAGATCAAAAACCTGAAATGTGAAATGTGAAAGATAAATTTTCAATAACTCTAAAAATTATTTACTTCATTAAACTTAAAAATATCTGGGAAGTGGGCAGGGGATGGGTTAAGTATGTGTTATGGGTATTAAGGAGGGTATTTGTAATGAGCACTGTGTGTTGTATGTAAGTGATGAATTGCTAGACTCTACACCTGAAACTAACGTTACACGGTATAACTAACCAGAATCTAAAGAAAACTTGAAAAATAATATATATGATTTCTTAAGAGATATTATATAAAAAGACAAACAGTATATGAAAATATACATAAAAAAACTCATACCTCACATATACAAATGTATTTAAATGTCCTACATGCCCATATATATTCAATTACATTTTTTTAAAAGATTTTATTTATTTATTTATTTATTTGACACACAGAGAGAGATCACAAGTAGACAGAGAGGCAGGCAGAGAGAGAGGAGGAAGGAGGCTCCCCACCGAGCAGAGAGCCCAATGCGGGACTCAATTCCAAGACCCCGAGATCACGACCCAAGCCAAAGGCAGAGGCCCATCCCACTGAGCCACCCAGGCACCCAATCAATTACATTTTTAAAAGTTAGCAAATCTAAGGAGGCCTGGGTGGCTCAGCTGGTTAAGCGTCTGCCTTCAGCTCAGGTCATGATCCCAAGGTCCTGAGATCAAGTCCTATATGGGGTTCCTTGCTCAGTGGGGAGCCAGCTTCTCCCTCTGCTTGCCGCTCCCCACACTTGTGCTCTCTCTCTCTCTCAAATATATAAATAAAATCTTAAATAAAAAAGTTAGCACATCTTGAACTAAGACTTTATGAAAGATAATACCTAGACGGCCAATAATCATATTAAGAAGTTCTTACATCATAATTATTGGAGAAATAAAAATTAAATTACAATGTGATAATGTGACACACCACTTCAAATCACTAAAGTGAAAAGAGTAGACAATATCAAATATTAGAAAGGATGCAGTTTAAGTGAAAATTTCATACATTGCTGCTTGGGAGAGTATTTTGGGAAATTCTTTGGTATTATATACTAAAGCTGAATATATTTATCCCCTATGACCCAGCAATTACATTACTACAGAGATAACAACCAGAAATCAGTGCACATGTTCCAATAATATAACCCCTAGTGGGAAACAATTCAAATACCCATTAGTAATATACATGGGAGGCTGAAAAAGGGATCTGAAAAAGTTGGGAATCTTGATATGGGAAATTGTTATTTGAGTATATACATATGTAAAAATTGGTTAGTTGTAAACCTCTGGTTTATGTTCAATTATATGTATAATTATACCTCAAGAATTAAAAATCAGGTAAAACTGATACATGTTAAAATTGAAAGAATATATATGAATTTTTGTAACTTTTGGCTAATGACAATCAATAATCAAGCTTCCCCACTTCCCACCTACCAGCAATGCTGGCCAAATGTACAGGGGTAATCAACTTTCTGCTAGGGATGATATGAAAATTCCATTAGAAAAGTTACGCTAATTAAGTAATAGATTTTATTCTTCATTTTCTAATAGATTGGTTCTCAACATACATTTGTCTTATTAAATCACCTTACCATCCCGAGTATTTTGTTTATTCCATTTGTTTATTCCATAAAATGAGAAATCTTAAAATAAAAGATTTCCAGAAAAATATTCTGAGATACACATCATCTAATTTTTATCTCACAAATATGAATTTGTTTCACAAAATGATACACAAATACAAAATGATTTGTGTTTCAAATTCAGAAGTTAAAGAGGACAACAATGCTTTGAAAATAAAAGTCAACATACATACTACTATGGAATTCAGCATTCTACCAAAATATTAGATTTTGAGTAGATTTCCTTCATTTATAGCAGCATATATAGATTATACGCAGGTTCTTCATTTTTAATAGAATGGGGGTAATTACATGACAGAGTTGGGTGAGGAGTAAATTAGTAATTACTATTTTTCACAAGCAAAAGTAACACCTGACAAAGGGTTCATTTCAATAATATATAAAAATGGTTTCTAGTCAATAGTGCCATGAATCCAATGGAAATATGGAGAGCAAGAGTACAGATTTCACAGGAAAATAATTACAAATGACACTTAGAAACATATTTAAAATCCTCAAAAGCTTGCATGAATGTAATTTGCCTGTATGTTTTCAAATTTAAAATGCCCATATATTTGGCCTGGGGATTCAATTTCTAGAAAACGAGTTTACTACTTATCTGTTTATACAAACATATAGATGCACGCCCTAAACATGTTCATTACAACACTGATTGTAGCAGCAAAAAATCCCATAATTAATGTAAATATCAATCATTAAGGAACTGACTAAGTGAACTGCAACTTATCACTATAATGGAATTCTATATTATGGTTTAAAAAGATTATTAGGATGTGGCATAGGTTCTGGATTAAATCGTTAACTCATACAGCAAACTATAGAGAACTCTGTACAATAAGACATTTATAAAAACACATGCACTTATAATTTATGGACTGACATGCCATTTATTAGTGGTATCCAGCAAACGGGAATGTTTGGGCTTTGGGAGGAGACTTTCTTTTTAATATGTCTTCTAGTGTCGTGCTTGATTTGTTTTTTGTTTTTTTTTTGCTTTTTAAGCCATAGACTCTCCCACATAGAAATACAATGGTAACTGAAAAAAAAAAAAAAAAAAGATATTTCTCTCCAAGCAACCCAGAATAGTCAAAACAATTTTGAAAAGAACAGAATTGGAATAGTAACATATCCAGATTTCCAAACTTACTACAAAGCTACAGTAATCAATATTGTGTGGCAGTGGCATAAGAGCAGACATACAGAGCAATGGAATAGAATCAAGAATCCAGAAATAAACTTCTTCATTTACGGCAAATTTGTTTTTGACAAGGGTGCCAAGAAAACTCAATGCGGAACAAACAATCTTTTTAACCAGTTTGTTTTAGAACAACTGGGTATCCACATGCAAAAAAATGAGGTTGTAGGGATTCACAGACCTGTACCCCTGGGGCTAAAAATACATTATATGTTTATTTAAAAAAATGAGGTTGAACCCCTATCTTACAGCATACACACAAGAAAAATTAACTCAAATTGGGTCATAGAGCTAACACTATAATCTCTTAGAAGAAAACAAGAGAAATCTTTGGGTTAAGGTAATGACTTCTTAGATATAACACCAAATGTGCAAATGCAAAAAAAATAGATAAACCTTTTTTTAAGATTTTATTTATTCATTTGATAGAGGGTGAGAGAGAGATCGAGAGAAAGAATATGAGCAGGGGTGGAACAGAGGGAGAGGAAGAAGCAGGCTCCTCAATGAACAGGGAGCCCGACATGGGGCTGGATCCCAGGACCCTGAGATCACGACCTCAGCTGAAAGCAGACACTTAACTGCCTGAGTCACCCAGGTGGCCCTAGATAAGATCTCTGTACCCAAATGATACCACCAAGAAAATAAAAAGACAATTCACAGATTGTAAGAAAATAAGTGCAAACTGAGTATCTGATAAAAGACTTCTACCCAGAATATGTAAGAACATTCAAATCTCAATAAAAACACAACTAACCCATTTTTTTTTAAAGGGCACAGGATCTAAATTGACACTTCTCGAAAGAAGACAGACAAATGGTCTATATGAACATGAAAGGATGCTCGACACCTGTAGTCAAAGAGACAAAATCAAAAGGTGATACTATTTCCTACCCATTATTACGGCTATGATCAAAATAACGATAATAAGCACCGGTGAGGAGGGAGAAAAACAGCAGCCCTCAATCTCAGTGTTGCTGGTGGGAAAGTGAAATGGGGCACACCCTGTGGAAAACAGCTTAGCAGTCCCTCAAATCTTTAAACATAAAGTAACCACAGCAATTCCATCCTGGTTATATAGTCAAAAGAAATGAAAACATAAACAAGATGAAACCAAAGAGAGAGACAGACCATAAAAGACTCGTAATTTCAGGAAACAAACTGAGGGTTGCTGGAGGGGAGGAGGATGGGAGGGATGGGGTGGTTGAGGGATGGACATTGTGGGGGTATGGGCTATGGGGAGTGCTGTGAATTGTGTAAGACTGATGATTCACAGACCTGTACCCCGGGGGCAAATAATACATTGTATGTTAATAAAAAATGAAATGAAAACATAACCATACAAAATTTTGTATGTGACTATTCATAGCCAGCATTATTCATAATGGTCAAAAAGTAGAAACCACCAAAATGTCCATCCACTGATGACTGGATAAACAAAATGTGGCACATTCACACAATGGGATATTATTCTAGAAAAGAGTCAAGAACTGAAGCATGCTGGAACATGTATGTACACTGTGCTAAATGATGGAAGTCAACCCCCCAAAACAGATGTTATGTGTTTGCGTTTACAATGTCCAGAATAGACAAACCTAGAGAGATAGAAATGTAGATTAGCAGTTGCTGGGGGCTGGGGAAGGAGAAATAAGGAATAAGTGCTAATGGAGAGGAGGTTTCTTTCCAATATGATGAAATTGTTCTAAACTTAGATTGTGGTGATGGTTGTCCAGCTCTGTGAACCTATTAAAAAAAACACTCACTTAAAAAAATGAATATTATGGTATGTGACTTACATCTCAACAAACATTATTTAAAATGGAAAACAATTATAAAAAGGCAATTTCTCTAATGCTACATCTTATAATTTCTTGCAGAAAGTAGGTACCCCATAGAGGTTCTCTAAAAGTTTGAAGAACTTAGATGGATAAACATATGAAGCCCTTTCCTCAAATAAACAGGAAGAAGGACACTTATTCAGAAATAAGAAATTTAAAAGGAGTAATTGTAGAATATATCAAATATTATAAACCTAAATAGTATATGAGGGAACGGTGTAAAAACTAGAAGAAGAGAAAGCTATGTCCAGGGTAGGTATTATAGGGCTATGTGCTTTCACTCTGAGGTGGGAAGGGGATTTTTCATCCACGTAAATATGCACAGCCTTTTATATGAAAAAGAAAGACAACTGAAATTTTAAGTATTCCATTACTTCAAAATATCTTCCTACTGATAGCTTTATTAGTGCAAGAAATAGCCAATTAAACTGAAGGATGAAAAGAACTAGCTTGTAGAGGGAAAATGAACAAGCTTCAACAGCAAACATGCATCAGCTGAAGATGTTTCAAAATTACCAGAGTTAATAAAAAAAAAAAAGTCACTTTGATAGCATCTTTCTTTGAGGAGCTCAATTTTTTTTCCCCCCAGACATTACCTAATTAAATCTCAAAACATATAAGGGTTCTCGGGGTTCTTTTCAGAATCTTATTGGAAAAGTAAACATTTCTTCTGAGCATTTCAGTCTATTTATCTCTTTTGTTCTAGGCAGAAATTCGATCTTATCACTATTCTGGGTAGATATTTTTGCTTCCACTTCCACATTTGCAACTTATTCACGTCCAGTGAAGCTTGTTCTCCAGAAATGACCCCAAACGGCTACAGGTCAAAAATGAAATTGCATCCATCCACCATTGTTTGCGATCCTCAGGTTAGTAAGGACAACCCGAACACTGACTGTCATGGATCCAAGCTCCACACTTTTCAGTATATCCTGACTGAACACACAATGTGCTATGAAAGGTTACAGAGAATATTTTCTACAAACTTCCAGAATTTGCTCCCTGTGTTAATAAGTAACTCTAACATAGTGAAGAAGGTGAAAAAAGTACAGTACAGATGTACTGAAATCAATAAAAATACAAGTATTACCAGGAAACACAAGACCTTTGAATCCTTGTCACTTCTTCCCCACATTTTTTTTTCCCAGAGCACATTCCTCCTGAATTTTATAATTACTCATTCCCTTGACTTCCTCACTACTTTTCACACATGTATTCCTACATAACATGCTCAGTTTTGTCAGCTTTGAAATTTTTGAAGTGGAATCCCAATGTATTTCTTGATTTGTATTTTTTGTTCAATACTCTCTTTGTGAGATTCACCTATGTAGATGTGAGATATTTAACTGAAAAATTTGTTTTTAAAAAATTTTTATTTATTTATTTATTTATTTATTTATTTGAGAGAGAGGGAGAGGAAAAGAGAGAGTGAGCGAGCATGCGCACAAGATCGGGGGAGGGATGAAGCAGACTCCTTGCTGAGCAGGGAGCCCTACATAGGACTCAGTCCCAGGACCCTGAAATCACGACCCGAGTTGAAGGCAGATGCTTAACCGATTGAGCCACCCAGGCAACCCTGAAAAACTTCTTTTAATAATGAGTGGTTGTTGATATTTCTTTAAACTTAAAAACACTGCTTTCTGAGACCACTTGGACATATATTTCTATTTACTTATATGCTTAAGAATTTGGTAAGTACTATGAAGACTTTAAAGATGTACGACTCGTGGAAAGTTTATAATGAGATAAATTTAAGTAGATTGAATTATTTTCTCAGAATACAGCACAATTAAGTGCAGGGACTTTGGAGTCAAGAGACTTTGATTTGGATCTTCATTTTCCCATTTGTCTGTTGATTCACCTTGGCTAACTGCACCTCTTTCTCCCCAATTTTTTCATTGATAAAATGGAAGCGAACATATTTATCTACTTCATATAATTGTAATAATGCACATAAAATGCAAAAATAGTAATTGGGAAAAAATGAACACTCTATAAATAAGGTTTGCTATAATTAAAATAAAGGCATCCTCAAATTTATGACCTAATTATTTTTCTTTCTTCCTTTAGGCACAACATAATAAAT
This sequence comes from Mellivora capensis, assembly GCA_004024625.1. NCBI lineage: Eukaryota > Metazoa > Chordata > Mammalia > Carnivora > Mustelidae > Mellivora > Mellivora capensis. Next base: position 20,692 of record PISX010006709.1, on the reverse strand, counting down.
TGGGTTTCTATTCTTGAAAGTAAGAATCATAAAATCTAAAGTCTTTATGAAATTAAAACAAAAATATTATTTCAAACATTTATAGAATATGTTAATGTAACTGACAAACATTTTGATATCCAACTGCATGGCTTTTCCAGTTAATTTCTCTCTTCTCTGATCCTTTGTTAACAAATACACTACATTCAGGAAAGGCTGATAAAACGAGAACAAAAATCATTCTTTGAGTTTTTCCACTCTTTAAAGGACTTGGGGTACCTGGGTGGCTCAGCTGATTAAGCATCTGACTTCATCTCAGGTCATGATCTCAGGGTCCTGGGATTGGGGCCCTGCACTGTCCTCAGGCTCTCTGCTCAGTGGGGAGGCTGCTTCTCCCTCTCCCTTTGACCTCCCTCAACTCACGTTCACTGGTTCTCTCTCAAATAACGGCAATCTTCTAAAAATAAAAAAATAAAAAAAGCACTTGGGAAAGTGTTTAATAGAAGAAACAAATATTCTTGAATACCATGATTTTCAATGATAAGAAAATAGCTTGAGAGAAAAAATGTTTTGTTTTTGCTTTATTTCTGACTCTTGTAAGACTTAAAATATGATAATCACACACAAAACATAGGGTGAAAAGGAATTGATGATTATCTAAGAGATGTTTTCTCAACACAAGGTGATAAGAATTTCACCAGAGGGTAGGAAAAGAATAAAAGTGTTGTTTACAGGATATAGGTGATTTCTGGTGATGCTCCTGCTTTAGAGCCCCCAAATGAGGTGAGGCATATATATATATATATATATACATATATACACATACACACACACACACATACATATATATGTGTATTTTTTTTCAGTATATACCTAAGTCTGGGGGTAATTGCAGACCATGAGTTGTCCAGGATGCTGTGTAAAAATGCTGCAATTCTTACAGAGGACTTGCAACTAACATAACACCTATGCATTAGGAAACCAATGTCTGGGGGAAGTGCATAAAAAGGGCCTGAACATACCCTGTGTCTTGTACAAGCCAGCAGACGGAAGCAAGAAGAGCTAAGAATTTTGAGAAGTCAGGAGTGTTGTAAACTTGTTGAAAGACCAAAATTTTCTGAAGGGACACTGAGGTTCAGTCCAAGAAGACATACAGCATAGGGAACGGAGAACTGGAAGTCATGGTGGGAACTGCACTTCTTCAATAGATGCTTCAGAAACCAATGGAAATGTTCTCCATCTGATGAGCCACACTCAGCACAAGCCAGCAATGAAAGGAGGTAACCAAGAATCAACTGCAAACCCAGTTCCCACACATCCTCTAAGCTCTCTTGCACCCAGAAACTCCCAGAAAAGAAACAGGCAAGAAAGAATGGGGAAGAATACAAACTGACCATAGTCATCCAAAATTGTTTCAGTTTTAAACCACAAACAATAAAATTACTATTAGTGACAAAAGTAACTTTTCCTCCACAGAATGGTAAAGCAGACTCATAAGCTAAGTGAACTTCCCATCAGTTAATGTTTTTTTCCGTATTTGAAGTTTTTGTGACTATATAAAATTCAAATCTACTATAAAATAAACTTTTGTGAAAAAAATTGTTTTTCTTGGGATAGACTGACTGAAACATTTTAAGCTAACAGTCTAAAAAATTTAGGGCAAAAAAAAAATACTGCTTTTTTAAAAAATAAATTCCACTGAAACAAGCTCAGGCAATTTTCACTCTTCCCTGGCCACTAAGGTCATACATCTTGATTTTTTCCCCATTTCTGATTTAATAAGGGTATATCTCTCCTCCTATCTTTGAATGATAAATGCTGAGGTAGTTTCCCAGTGGCTTAATTTCCAAGTTCCTTGGTCAACTCAGTACAACGTTGGCAGGAATCTCACACAGCAGTGGTCACTATAAGTTTTGTCCTACCTGAGGAATCATTATTCTCTGTAGAAAAGATTGTAAAATTTCCACCATTTTACATATGTTACTAATGACTTGAGATGTCTCTACAGGAACAAATCCATTATAGGAATACCCGATGGCTGGAGTCAAGCTAGAAGGATAATGATAAAATCAAAACATGTTACTTTGCAGAAGAAACTATATCTACCACCCCCTTTTTTAATGGTTTTTATTTTTTGTAATTGCATTATTGGGGTAATATAAATATAATAAAGAAATAAAGAATTTTTTTGAGAGTTGGATAGGAATGTAATAGTTGATTCAAATGCCTTATTTTAAAAGTTGGTTAATTAAGGTCCAGAGAGGGTTCTGGCCCTAGGTCACGCTGCTAATCAGTGAAAAAGAAGGCAGTCACTCTCAAAAGTTCTTTCCATTAATCTGGTCTAGGTAGGAACTGGTGGACTGAAAAGGCAGAACACTGTTCAGATAATTCTTGGAAAGGAAGGCAACATCTTCATAACTGAGCTCATAAACCCTACTGCATAGATCATGTCTTTTTAATGTTTTTACCTGCATCTGATAATGGATAGCAAATTGTCTCACACCAAGAGAATTGTCAACAACTTTTCAGATGATGAATAAATATAATGTGTACTGTGAATTCATGCTTTTCAGTCATTCAGAGAACTGTCATCAGTGTTGCAACCAACACATTGTATATTTCACATTATTCTTGGTACCAAAATAAAGATATTTTATTTGAAACCATAGCAATATTTTCGATTATGCAAAAGAAAGACAGAGGGTGAAGATTGATGTCTAACAATAACCTATGATGCTTTACCGTGTTTCATCATTGTAATATTTTATTATAACTAGTTTCAGTTTAAAGAATTTCAGTATTGTCAGTTTCCTTCTGAAGTTCCTACTTCTAATTTCAATGAATTTTACTTTTGATATTAACTAGAAAGTGTCAGCTGATTTTCTCCCAGATTCTGTTTTCCAGTGAAAAAAATGGAAATTAATGAGAGCTTAAATTTTGAAATTATGTCATCTTCTGAAAGACAGATCTTAAAATTAAGCCCCGTGTTTTGGATGTAAAATGTGTATCTTTTTTTTTTTTTAATTTATTTGACAGACAGAGATCATAAGTAGGCAGAGAGGCCAGCAGAGAGAGAGGGGAAAGCAGGTTTCCTGCTGAGCATAGAGACTGATGCGGGGCTCGATCTCATGACCCTGAGATCATGACCTGAGCCGAAGGCAGAGGCTTTAACCCACTGAGCCACCCAGGCGCCCCTGTAAAATGTGTATCTTAATAAACTTTACTAGGGGCCTCGGCTTGTATTTTCCAAGTAGAAGAGAAAAGGATGGAAATAACCTGCTTCTACCAAGCACTCTCCTTCTATGTTCTTCAGTCTGCTTAAGGAAGAATAAGATGAAAACAATTGAAGATAAATTCAGAAAAAACATATAATAGGACCCTTAAATAGATTTTAAAAAATCAAAAAGGAGATTTTAATACATAAATATCAGATGAATTTAGTAATTTTATTTATGCCTTAAATTTGGTTTTGAACTTTTTATCAACTATAACGGGAATGTTTAATTTTTCAAATGGAAAAATCAATACTGGTTTATTTAGACCATTATTTTTTACCCCCATTAATTTCTAAAAGTGATTTGTCATGCAAATTCTTATTAAAAAAATACTGAGTAATATAAACCAACATTTAGGTAAAAACTACTTGTCTCGATAGCTCCTACCAACTTATAATTTGGTGGAGGGTCTAATGTTAAAACATACCTCAGATGAAAGTTTCTTGTGGAGGATGAAGCTTATGAAATCCTGGTTCATAGTTTTAAGATATTCTAAAAATCATGGAAGGTAATAACTAGCAGAGTTCTTAGTCTGTCTTTATTAGTATTGATGGCCTTAAACAAACTGTGGTAAAACCTGGACAGACATCAAGCCATAATAGGACAATAGTAAGTGCTGGGGTATCCCTCTTCACTAACAGAATAAGCAGCTAGATTAGACGGTTTAGGAATTGTCTCCTGATTTTACATCCCCAATAAGATTACCCATATCAGTTTTTACCACCACTGCCTGGAACACATCTAAAACGGTTTTCTATTCTTCAGTTGATTATTTTAAACATTTTTCATATGAATGTATTCACAATGTCTATTTTTTTAAAAAAATCATCATAAAAAGCGATTATTGCCCCCCAAATACTAATTCAAAGTAAAAATGAGCATAAAGATTGATCGTAAGTGCTAGATTTATATACTAGAAATCAACATTCTACAAAAACCAAATGAAAAAGGAATGCAAACATTTAATTCAGTTAGCCTATCTATATTATGTAGTAATGCATTAAAACTGTTACTATTTACATATGCCTGGAAATATAGGAGAAAGAGAGCAAATATATAAAGCTATTTTTAGATCTAGTACACATGAGAGAGATTTTAATAGAATATCCTACTAGTTTAAAAGGTAAGGAACATTAATTTCAAGTAGGGGCTATAACAGTTTTTAGGAATGAGGCTTTTGAAGCTTACCATGAATGGTAGACAGTTTATTTACTGATAAACTTCTTAGACTGATAAGTACCTTGTCACTGTATTTCAGGTAAAAAGAACAACATTACCAAGGTTACAATTCAAAACATGGTTTGGGTTCATCTCCTGTGTTGTGGTCCAGAGAAGGTGAACAGATGACTAAATCATGGCCCTTCAGGATTAATCATGGACCTTTGCTAGGTCTACTGGGAAAAATAAATCTTTTTACTGAAATTCAGAGACTAAAATTCACGTAAGCCTAAAGCTGACAAATGCTATCATCATCACCATATCAAGACAGCCAATATGAAAATAAAACTTACTTTGAGGAAGGAAAAATAATAGATGACTAATGTGGTCCTAAATCAGGGATAGCAAACTTAAAAGACTGACAGGGAAAGGATATAAATGTGTAAAGCAGTATCGGTAAAACCAAATGGATTGGTGGGATCTGTGGAAAATGAAGATATGCTCTATTCATAAACAATGAAATTTGATTTTATTTCAAGTATTATTCTGATCACAATAGCTTTGTGACCAGATTTTTCTTGGTGGGTACCAGATGGCAACCCCTACATGAATCTTAGAGGGTTTGATGTAATATAGCCTTTCAGTTATACATCTATTTTCCTTCCTTCACTCTTTCTTTCTTTCTTTCTTTTTTTCCTTCCTTATTTTTCATTGTATTTTGCCACTTGGCAACAAGAAAATACATATACTATTTGTGCAACATAGGAGACAAAAAAATAACAATGAAAGAGTATGTGTTTCATTGGAAGAATCTGAAAAGTATTAACAATTCTATTTTAAAGTCAGTTAGCCTGGCACTGGACCAGCAAGTAGTACCGGGATCACCTGGAGACTTGTTAGAAATGCCAATTCTCAGGCCCCACCCTAGACCTCCTATATCGGAAACCACCACCTGCATTCCTTGTGATTCTGAGACACTCAAGTCTCAGAAGCAATTCTTTGGGGAAGTGGTATGATGGTCAGGAAGCCATTCAGTGATTCATGCATTAAATGAGCCTACGCTATTTCAGAGGCAGAGGTAAGTGAGCATATAGAGCCTCAAGAGGAATGGCTGATATATTTTATGCATAAAATAGTTTCTCACTATGGTAGTAACATACACAAATGAATGTGAGCAAGATTAATGTAGGGTTTAAAGATGAGACAAACAGTTGTTTAGGCTAAATGGATATGGTGCCTAGGTTTAAATACAAAATTTGTCATTTCCTCCCTATGCTAAACCTCTCTGCCCCAGTTCTCCCATTTCTATAATGGGAAAGGAAAAGAATAATCCCTGCTCCTTATGATTCTCATGGGGATTAAGGGAGTTAGTACATGTGAAGTTCTTTAATTAGGCTGGGCACATGATACGCGCTCACTAAGCTAGTTTGATTCTACAGTTGCCATATACTATTCCATAACCAATAGCCATATGGGACAATCAATTATCACATGGTCTCACTTATTTGCGGAGCATAACAAATAACACGGAAGACATGGGGAGATGGAGAGGAGAAGGGAGTTGAGGGAAATTGGAGGGGGAGATGAACCATGAGAGACTATGGACTCTGAAAAACAACCTGAGGGTATTGAAGGGGCAGGGGATGGGAGGTTGGGGGAGCCTGGTGGTGGGTATTATGGAGGGCACAGATTGCATGGAGCACTGGGTGTGGTGCAAAAACTGTGAATTTTGTTATGCTGAAAAGAAATAATAAATAAATAAATAAATAAATAAATAAATAAAATTTTTTGAAAAATTAAAATGTTTCATTAACCACACTTCAAGGGCTCAATAACCACAAATATTATGGAATATTTTCATCATCAGAAAAAGTTCTAGTAGACATCAGTGCTTTAGACTATGAGAGTACTATGCTAATGACAGAATCAGAGAGGTGGACATGGTTTGTTAGGTAAAAAACGAATTCCAAGTCTCTGCCCTGTCATCACACGAAATGGCAGCCATCAACCTCCTCTTTTAAAAGGCCTAGTCCCGTCTCATGTGGCCTGCAGTCTCATCCTGGGACCCTGAAGCTCAGGCAGGCTGAAGTGTAAACCCAATGGACTCGACCTTGTTCACTGGGAAAGCCTTCTATGCCGACCAAGTCTGTTCTTCAGACAGCTCAGCAAGGGAGAACTTCGACGTGCTCAAGATTCTATCCCCGCTTGCCAATAGGGGGCCTCAATGCCACCAAGATATGCATTCTTCCTCAATCCTGAAATATGACATGTGAACTCAATTTGGAAGGTACTAAACAGGAAATCAAAAGAAACATGAGTCTATGTATACTCTATTATAAAATCTCAGTTCAAAAAATACAAAACTCATCAGTAGATATTTCCATGTGGACATTCTACTATCATCTCTGTTGAATACATCCTGGAATTCAAGGGCATTTTGAAGCAGCATCCAGTCTTCCTTTCTTATCATGTCTCTTTCTGAGCTCTTTCATGAAGCCTCTACTCTAGTTACTTGGGCTTCCTTTCCAAACCCTGATTATACCATGTTCATTTGCATTTCTGCACATTTGCTCGTGTTGTGTCCCCTGTCTGGAATGGCTGCTCTAATCCTTTCTTCATATATCCAAATCGCTCCATCCTAAATTTCCAGTTCAACTCTTACCTTCTTGAAGCCATTTATGAATAGTTCTCACATCTCTACTACTAAAGAATGTCTGTTACACATAATACATAATTTTATTATATGACATACATCCTCTTCCATATTATAACATACATATTCCTTTAACTTGAAAGCATATCTTAAATCATCCTTCATAGCTTAAATATATCTTGATTTTTAAGAAATAACATTGCATTGTACTGCACTTGTCTATTATAATGGAGGACAGAACAATAATTGCTAGACCACTATTCTTGAGAAAGGAAGGTAGGTTCTAGAAGACATTTGGAGGGAGGGGCCTTCCAGAACAGCATGAACAATTCATCAATAGTACATTCAGTTTAATCTGAGGTAGGTGTTAAATATGATGATGAAAGCTCATGGAAGTTCGTGATAGCCCCAGTTCCCTCAGTAAGGCAAGAGCCAAACTGGCCAGGAAGAGGGTAGATGGAGGAAGAGATGGTTGAAATTTGAAGAAAAAAAAAAACAAACAAGAAAACATGTAAGTCTTCTGAATAAGTAGGAAACAGAATGGACTAGAGAACTGTCAGAGGAGAATAAGAAGGGGGAAAGAATGTTCCCTATAGAGGATAAAAACAGATTTTTTGCTAATGATTGTCTTTTGTGTTTGGAGCAAAAATTGTATCTTATACATTAAAGTATATAAAATAAGATTCATATAAAGATTCCTATCCCTTCCTATAAAAGGTTTCAGAATTCAAAAACTCTTGTCAAATTCTGAATGTCTACAAAAGACTGCCATAGAAAACATGAGACTTAAAAGATAGAATGTTAAGTATCTCTATTATAAAATTTAATTAAAATAAATGTATAATAATGCTGCTTTTTACTCATAATAACTGGCTATTTTAAAAGGATGGCTCTGAAAGGAGGAATTGTTTGTCCCCTATTTAATCTTTATCAGCCCATACTTCTTCCCACCAACCCATTAGTCATCTTGACTTAACTGTGTTTGTCTACAGAGGGGATAAAAATTGATAGCTCCTAAACACATATTAACAAGTAATTTGAGATTTATAGTAGAAAATAAAAGTGAAACAAAGAAAGGCCAGTGTAGGTAATGCTATCCTATAGGCAAAATGAAATAATCCATACACAGTATATTTGGATGCATGTATGTGGGTGCATGCAAGAGAACACTGAGTTGTGACTCAATCGTAAAACATTGTTATAAAACCTTTATAAAATAACCAAATACACTTTTGTATGTAATTTGTCTCTTTATGGAAAGGACCTTTTCTATATACTATACTCATGTTTAAAAATTGACAATCTAGAATTGACAATCTAGTAGTAAAAAACTGACAATCTAGCAGTAAAAAATCTAGCAGTAAAACATTTTTACAGGTAAAATATGGAATGACTTAGCTATAGATGATGTTCAAATAAGGAGATAATCCCAGTCTCAGAGCACCTGGGTGGCTCCGTTTGTTGGCTCAGGTCATGATCCTGGAGTTCCAGAATTAAGTCCTGCATCAGGCTCCCTGTTCAGCAGGGAGTCTGCTTCTCCCTCTGACCCTCCCCCATCTCAGGTTCTCTTTCTCCCTCTTTTTCCCTCTCTCAAATAAATTTAAAAAAGAAATCTTTAAAAAAAATGAATCCTAGTCTCAAAGACCAATCTAAATGAAAAAGATGTTTTAGTAACAAAATGGAATAGATACAAGGTGCCTATCAGCTGTTACTTGGATAGTACAGAAACTGACTACATGATATTAGCTCTATTTCTCTGGATTGAAGTCCAGAGAAGAATGGGGGCAACATGGAAGAGAAAAACAAACTGTAGACAATGATAAAAGGACCCAGGCCCATTAACCTCCATCTCCATAAGACTTCCAAAGCAAAGATCACCTATATGTCATTTTTTTAATTGAAGCATAGTTGACATATTAGTTTCACATGTACAACATAGTGATTCAACATTTATATATATTATGCAATGATCACCATGATAAATCTAGCTACCATCTGTTACCAAAGTTGTTATAATATTAACTGTATTCCCCATGTTGTATATTGCAGTATGCTGTCTTATTTATAACTGGACGTTTGTACCTTTTAATCCCCTCTCCCTGTTAGGCTCTCTCCCTACCCTCCTCTCCTCTGGCAACCACCAGACTGTTCTCTGTATCTATGAGTCTGTTTTAGTTTTGTTTATTCCTTTGTTTTATTTTTTACATTCCATGCACAAGTGAGATCATATGGTATTTGTCTTTCTCTGTCTGACTTATTTCACTTAGCATAATATCCTCTAGGTGTATCCACGCTATTGCAAATGACAAGATCACCTGCACAACCTGACTTGGAAGAACAATGTTTACTAAATCATACAGTAATGTATAAGCAAATAGAAGAAAAAGAAAAAAACTGATACAAAGACACGAAACAGAATTATTTCAATTCTGTTTCCTGTTATGATTAACAAGGTGAGAAATGAGTCTATACATAGAACCAAATAGAAGGCATCTTTGAAAATCCACATTCTTGGCTTAGTTAACATTTGTCTCTCCTTCTACCGTACAAAGAAGCAGGCTGAATGATTAGAATTGATAAAAAAAAAATAACTTTTTTAAAACTGCAAGACTATTATTCCCAGTAAATAATAGATTTATCATTTTGAAATTCTAGATACTTTAGATGATTCAAGTTTCCATTAACAGGTTTCCATTAATACTGCTTTGTAACGGGAAATGAAATAACTTATATAATCTTTAAAAATGCCATTAAAAATAAATGATTTGTTGAGATAGCTACTGAAATAAAGACAATGAAGTTGCATCTATTGACAAATAAACAGAGATGCTGCAAAGTCTTTTCTTTCCCAACTATACACAAAAATAAAGTTATTTTTCCAGTACAATATTTTAATTAAATCCATCCTTCTTGGAATTAGAAATAAATAAAAAATGAGATTAACAGATTCCATTATTTTTAAAAAATCCAATACACTGTAGACATTTTCAGACCAAGCAAGTATGGCAACATCAATAGCTATATCCCCCAAATGTGAAAGACAGCAATAAAGTACTGCACGTGGAGGGCTGTGACAATTCATCCTAAATGGCCAGTGATATTGATGAATCAGTATCCTGCATCATGAGAACAACTAGACAATCCGATAATCCAAAGTCAAGTCTTAGATTTCTCTCTCTCAACATCTCTTAACATTGATTAGGCAATCAATTTTGTCTTAAAATGCAATGGTATCTCCTCACAGTTTTGAGTGTTTTTGAGTCATAGGCTATATCCAGGTTAGGATAACACAAGCTGAAGAACTCAGTCCCTGCTATTAGGGAGTGTGTAATCAACAGGTCATCTTTTACTTATAGCACAACTAGGACACTAAGTCATTCTCAGAAAATGAGGAGCTTTTTGCTTTAACGTATTACTGTCAAATCTCAAAAATCAATCTGAGATTGTTTTTCTCATCAATTGCTTGATAACTGATATATAACCTTTGAAATGATAGATTTTGCTATAAATGTGAAACAAATACAAATCTGTGCAAAAATCTCTTGATTTCCATAGTATACCTAGGGTGTAATACCAGAAAAAAAATCACAAGAAAAGAGTAATTTTAAAAAAATACTTTAGGAAAAACAAGAGTTAGCTAATCTTTAACATTCTGGAACTTATTTTTCTATCTTTTTTGAGTATCCTCACTTCTTTTTCAGTAGCTTTCTATCTCAACCATTATAACCATGTTGCTCTAAGAGCCTTCCCAGTTTTGAATCCTCCAAGCTCTGTATTTCCTCCCCTCCCTTCCGGGGGTCTGCCATAGCAGCCTTCTGGCAGGTAGCTGGTCATGCATTCACTGGGCTCCTACATTTTGCCCAGTGGCACAAATGGCCAAGCTACCAAGAAAAAGAAAAAAAAAAAAAAAAGGAAGTTATTTTGAAATAAGTTGCCTGATACTTACTAAAATGGAGCTTAAAGTCATGGGTCCAGCAATATATATACTATAAATCACTTTACTCAGATTCATTTTTAAAAGTTCTATACCTATGGTGGGTACCATGAAGTGTATAAACCTGGTGATTCACAAACCTGTACCCCTGGGGCTAATAACACAATACATGTTAATAAAAAATTTTTTAAAAATTTCCTATTATTTTTTTAACACCAGTGTATCAATGTGACATCAGACTCTTTTGGAAAGAGAATGAATTATGATACTATGGAAATTTCTTCAATCAAATGTAGAGGCTTATGACTTGAAGAGTCTTATCAAGTAGGAATATTCTTATTGATCCATTAAGGTCCAGAAATTGCTTGAAAACATGTTTAAGGATATTTCTGAAAATCTGAAATTATAGGGAATCACCATTTTTTTCAGAAATACTACAGAATTTTGGAGTGTTATTATCAATTGAAATTTGTACAATTTAATTTGTCCAATTTGCAAATATACGGAGCCACCAGAGCTCATGGTATTATAACACTACAAAATACAATGGAATGTTAGAGGTATGGTAATTAGGTTTGCTTTCCTCTTGCTGAGTTTTACACAGCAACAGATTTTCCTTAAAACTATGGGTTATACAACTTTTCTCTCTGAAGTCAGTCTAATAACATGGATGAATATGAGTCTAAGTTGTGTGAAATATTGACTTATCTATCCAGACTAATCATTTTTAAAATGACATCTTCAAAGTGTCCATTTTATATAGGAAAAAATTATTATACCCCACAATCCCAATTTTATATGAAAAATGATAAAAAAAGATTAGAAACATTTCAAATTAAGTAGTTATACGTAGATGTACAATTAGAGGTGACTTTAAGTCATCTTTTTTATACCAACATTTTCCAAATTGATTTCAATTACCATGAATCACTTTCAGAAACAGAAAAATGTATGTTATTTTTAAAAAAATTTTTCTGGAAGAAAATCATGTTTTGATTTAATGGACTAATATGAACATTCAGGCATGGTCATGAATTCTTCAAATGGATAGCACCCTGTAGACATGAATGGAAAAATATTACTCTGAAAAACTCACGGTTAAGATATTTGTGGGGCAATATAATAAGAGATACCTAATGATGCCCATCCATCGTCAGTACCTGTAAATACATCAGAGGGACAAATAAGGCATGATTAGAGGGTGACCCATCTAAAGGTAACCCCCAACTAATTCAACAAGACTTTGAACTCAACACTGATTAAGACCTTAAATAAACTTAACAGCATGCTACAATCTCAATTTGCTTCCCAGATACACCAACCTCTACCCTTAATCCAGTCACCTGGAACAAAACTCAATCAATTTCTCCTTTTCTCTCATTCCACCAAACCCCACATTAGATTAATCAATAATCCATTAATTCCATCTCACCCAGACTACACCACAAAATACATTTGAATTATTATAGTTCCTGAAATCTGAATGTGCCTTACTAAACTGTAATTGCAGCACTGATACATTATTTATCTTCTCTGTTAAAAACTTCCATTACATTGATGGTGTATATAACAATTAATAGCATCTTGGTATCAATGAAATGCAACATGTACATATTTCTATTTGTGTGTATATCTATACATTTAAAACTAATAGTATTTTATTATTTTTGTGTATTTATTCTCCAATATACTGAATAACAACTGTCTTCTAATTTATTGACACTTTTTGGACCCCAATAAACATCTTTCCAATATTCTATTTTTTCCTTAGTAAATTGGAAATCTGTATTTGGGGCAAAATTATACACAAGACTGCAGGAAAAGGTGGATAGTGAAGACATAGAGACAAAGGGAATTTAGGCACATCTATTTCTTTATTAAACACCATCATTTTGCAGAGAAGATTTTAGGAACATTAAATTATGTGTAAATTTATTGATCTCTCTTGGCCTTTATTGTTCTAAGTAAGGAACAGTTTGGGGCTAATCAGTACCTTTAGAGATTGATATAAGTAATCTGTGCCTTAATAGTTCCAAGGGCATCAATGTCTTCATAAAAAAATTCCATCAGTTCATACAACATTTTAAAACAGTAAAGCAGAGATGTTGCAGGAACTCTTAAAATTTTACAGTTCTGTGAGTCTACTGCGTTCGCTACATACACATTCTAGAAAAAAGGAAGTGAAAGATAATATATACTTTTCTTACTAAGATTTTATAATAAAAATGTGAATTACTCTCAATAGGTAATTTATCTTTATACATAATTGAGTTAAAAGAAACATGGTTCAGGACGCCTGGGTGGCTCAGTTGGTTAAGCGGCTGCCTTCGGCTCAGGTCATGATCCCGGCGTCCTGGGATCGAGTCCCACATCGGGCTCCTTGTTCGGCAGGGAGCCTGCTTCTCCCTCTGCTTCTGCCTGCCACTCTGTCTGCCTGTACTTGCTCTCTCTCCCTCTCTCTCTGACAAATAAATAAATTTAAAAAAAAAATACTTAAAAAAAAAAAAAAGAAACATGGTTCAAGATCACACTAGATATAATTTGAGGCAGATGTCCTCCAACTGTCATTGCATTTAGCCAAGAAAGGTGTCCAGCTGCTAAGAGTGAGTACTAAAGATCTTGGATACCTTACTTAGCATCTGTGTTACTTTTAGCAAATCAATTAGCCTCTCTGTCCTTCATTTTCATCCTTTGTAGACTAGGGATAAGACAAACCTCTTTAGAGGACTTCTGTGAGTACTAAATGAAATAACCCAGCAAACCATTGCTTGTAAGTATTCAATGAATCTTGGTTATATTACTCTTGACACTATTATTATCCCCCAGTGTTATAAAGTAGGCTCAAATATCAGGTAATCAGTGGATACTATTACCTAAAACAGTAGCAGAAGATACGATTTGCAATGCATGTATCTAGAATGTTCATCTTAAAATTATAAATTCTCTGGGGATTTTTAGAATGGTAATGGCAGTGTTTCCCAAATCATGTTCTATGGGAATAATAATCAGTGGCTAAGTAGCCACAACTGCATGGAACACTAAAACTAAAGGATGACAGTTTCCATTTTTTTTCATTTATATTTTAATTCCATTATACCTCATATACTGTGTTATATTAATTTCAGGTGTACATTATAGTGATTTGACACTTCCATATTTCACCTAGTGCTCATTACAGCAACTGTACTCCTGAACACCGATCAACTATTTCATCCACTCCCCACCCAGCCCCCTTTTGGTAATCATCAGTTCTCTATAGTTAAGAGTTGGTTTTTTGGTTTGTCTGTTTTTTTCCTTTGCTCATTTGTTTTGTTTCTTAACTTCTTCATATGAGTGAAATCATATGGTAGTTGTCTTTCTTTGACTGTCATTTATATATATATATATATATATATATATATATATATATATATATATATACTTCTTTTTTATCCTTTCATCTATCAGTGGACACTTGGGCTGCTTCCATAATTTGACTGCTTTAAATAAAGCTGCAATAAACATAAGGGTGCAAGTATCCCTTGAGTTAGTATTTTTGTATTTGGGGGGTAAATACTCAGTAGTGTGATTATTGGGTCATAAGGTAGCTCCATTTTTACTTTTTGAGGAAACTCCATGTTCTCTTCCACAGTGATTGTACCAGTTTGCATTCCCATCAACAGTGCTAGAGGGTTCCTTTTTCTCACATCCTTGTCAACACTTGCTTCTTCCAGTTTTAATTTTAGCCATTCTGATAGGTGTGAGGTGGTATCTCATTGCAGTTTTGACTTGCATTTCTCTGATGATAAGTGTTGTTGAGCATCTTTTCATGGGGCTGTTTGGCCATCTGTATGTCTTCTTTGGAGATATGTCTGTTCCTGCTTTCTGCCTATTTTTAAATGGATTATTTGTTTTTTGGGTGTTGAGTTGTAGGAGTTCTCATATATTTTTGATACTAACCCTTTATCAGATATGCCATTTGCAAATATCTTCTCCCATTCAGTAGGTGGCCTTTTATTTTTGTTGACTGTTTCCTTTGTTGTGCAGATGCTTCTTATTTTGTCCCAATAGCTGATTTTTGCTTTTGTTTCCCTTGCCTCCAGGCATGTATCCAATAAGGAGTTACTACAGCGGATGTCAAAATGGTTACTGTCTGTGCTCTCCTCTAGGATTTTTGTGATTTCAAGTTCATATTTAGGTCTTTAATCTACTTTGAGTTTATTTTTGTGTATGGTGAAAGAAAATGGTCTGGTCTTATCCTTTTGCAGGTAGCTGTCCAGTTTTCCCAACACCATTTGTTAAAAAGACTGTCTTTTTCCAATTGCATATTTTTCTTGCTTTGTTATAGATTAATTGACCATATAAATGCAGATTTATCTCTGGGTTTTCTATTTTTATTTTGTTCCATTAATCTATGTGTCTATTTTTGTGCCAGTACCATAGTGTTTTTGATTACTACAGCTTTCAGTATAACTTGAAGTCTGGAATTGTGATACCTTCAGTTTTACTTTTCTTTTTCAAGGTTGCTTTGGCTATTTGCAGTCTTGTGGTTCCATACAAATTTTAGGATCATTCATTCCAGTTCTGTGAAAAATGCTATTGGTATTATGACAGGAATTGCGGTATTATGAGGTAATATGATAGGAATTAAATCTGTAGGTTGCTCTTAGTAGTATAGACATTTTAACAATAATTGTTCTTTCAATCCACAAGCATGGAATGTCTTTCCATTTCTTTGTGTCTTCTTCAATTTATCAATGTTTTACAGTTTTCAGAGTACAAATTTTTCAGATGTTTCTATTTGTTTTTGTTGCTGTTGTGAATATCAATTCAAGAAAAGTATAGAGTGTACTCCTATCTTGGAAACTAAATCTACACATTAACATTTTAAAGGATAATGAGATGCCCACAGCAAAGACACCTGGTTTCTTTGCTTCTTTCAGCATCCTTAAATTTATTTAACCATGGAATTCTTTGATCACAGATATCTAATTAACTTCTTGACTTACACACTCTCTAAGACACTACTCTCTGGAGTCCTAACAACAACCATGTAGGTAACAAACAATGAAGTGCACAAGATACAGAAAGAAAAATAAAGATGTAGACAGGGTGGATTTTGTTTTGTTTTGTTTTGTTTTGTTTTGTTTTGGGGGCACTGCAAAAGGAATGCAGTAGGACAAGCTGGATTATAATGTTGATAGAGCTCAGCCTGAGCATCAGGGAGACAAGGTATGCTGGTGAGGGCTATGCAAACTGGAGGCCACCTGCCCCACTAACATGGACAGCTCATCATTTCCATTCAATTCTGCAGGCCCAAGGCAGCTAGATCTTGTCCTTTTTCCTTTCCCTAAAATCCTTATGTTCATGTAGAGTCACCATATATATATATGTATGTTTTTCATATTAGCATCTCAGATACTTCAATAGCCCATGTTTGCGGGGCCAATTAAATACTTCTGTATGTTTGATAGAGTCCCCTGGCCAACAATTTGAGACTTCTAGCATATACTTCAAGGACCCAAACCATTATCTTTTAATTCATACAAATCATTCAGGTAATAGCTAAGTCTTTTGCCTCATAACAAGCCTGTGAGGAAAGAATTATTATGCCCAGTTTCTTGATAAGGACGTCAAGTTATAGACAGGTGAGGAAAAATGATCAAGTTAACAGATCTGGCAGGTAGAAGAGCCAGAGCCACACCTGGGCATTCCTGGGTGCATATTATTTACTAGTACACTTTCCATGTCCCACATGTAGATCAACATTCATTCTTATGTAGGATGTGGAATATGGGTGGGAAATATTTCCCCTGTTGCTTCTACTGATTTACCTGCCATTATTCAGAGGTAAGGTAACTTTGGTTAACTGACATTTATTTCTCTATAGATCAAGAACTGGCAAAATATGGTTCATGAACCAAATCTGGCTAACTGCCTGATTTGTAAAGCAAGCTTTGAAACAGCTTCACTCTTCTATTTACACTTTATCCTGGCTACTCTCATGCCCCCGTGGCAGAACTGAATGGTTAGTGATGGAGACCATCTGACCCACAAAATCAAAAATATTTACTCTGTCCTGTACAGGACAAGTTTGCCAACTTCTGCTGTAGATATTTCAATCTTTGTACTTAGGTTCAAAATCAGACAATCTTAGTCCTTTGTCCTTAGAGATCGCTCTTTACAGACCCACATACAATAAGTTTTTACTGAGTTCCATGTTTCTATCACCCACAGGCTCACAATAAATGTAAATAATAAGAAAAAACCCTAGAATGATTTGTACTGCATTCGCTGGAGGGGTATTGCTGAGGATGTTAAGCTCATCACAGGGCCCCTATGAAATCAAGAGATCTATAGCCGGAGTACAGTAAAAGGTCTTTTTTCTTTTCCTTATGAGAAATTAGCATTAATTTCTCATTAGCATAATCACTTCAGATGTTTCAATTTGTTTTCTGTTTCCTTTAAAAGCTAGGAATCTTAAAGCTAAAACTGCAATATGTTAACTTCCTTTGCTGACACACCTTCCAGCTTACTAATTTACCTTTGGTTTCATTTTAGCCGGCTCATGTTGCCTCCCTTTTCCCTGTTTTCTTTATTCACTGTATATTGTTGCAACGTATACATTATTTTAGCCATATCTCATCTCTTTTTAATGAAGATTAGATAAAAATAAATGAGAGTATCAGTTATATAGAAAAAGACATGAAAGAAAAGATGCTTGCACCTTCAGCCCCTGTCATAGGAATCTATTCCTATGAATGCATCACGCCCTCTCCCTGGGGTTCAGTTTAAACCTCTGGCAATTAAGAAGGAAAAAGAATACTCTGACCTTACAAAGACCTTATCTTAAAAACAAACAAACAAACAAACAAACAAACAAAAAAACCTGACTGTAGTTATATACAAGGCTGTATCTTGAGGAGAAAGAAAATCACATTACCATAGTTAGTTAGAATACCTCCTAAAGTATGGGCATCTTGTCCTGATAGTTTCAAGGATTTTTAATACAGATATCCAGGGACATTTAGGACAGAGTACATACTAGAATGGCAGCTTTTTATGGCAATGCAACATAAAGAGGAAGGGGGGAATGTCAATATAGGATTATAGTGATGTTACTAAAATCAAAACAGAGTAAAACCCAAGGAGATGTTCAGGTCAACTCTCTGTCTTACTGCTAAATAAAATATGCAGGATGGTGCTGACCATTCTTCTCTGCTACTTGCTTCCTGAGCAACCTGAAGTGTTGAGAGAGATGTTATCAAATGCCTCAGAGAGATGCCCTCTACAAGGGACTACTTCAACTTTTGCTAAACTATAAGTAACTGGGGGGCACCAGTCAGCAGGCTGGCTCAGTCAGTGGAGTGTGGGACTCTTGATCTCAGGGTTATGGATTTGAGCCCCACATCGGGTGCAGAGATTACTTAGAAAAATAAAATCTTTAAAAAAATAAGTAATCAGTATTGCTATACTTCATTCTATAAGCCTCACGATGGCAAATACATTGACATTAATTTTTCCACTATACCTAACTGGATAATTTTTCTATGAAATGTTTTTCTACCTTAACCAAAACTGAATTTACTTCTAATCCAGTATTGGAAAAAAGCAACGGACAGACTCCTCCTGAGTCTCCCACCCTGTATTATAATGGAAAGGTAAAGAATTAGGAAAATAAATAGTTCAAACCCAGAAGGCATTTCATACCTACTCACTTTAAGAAATGAAACAGTGCCATAAGTGATAATTAAGTAGTAGTTACTAATAATATTAAATAGTACTGAGATATTTATCATTTTCTTTTAGTCCTATGTTCAAACATAGGTATATAACTTCTGTGGTTACATGTGGCTGGGCATTGTATGTCCACAATACCCAATCTGTGGAGGGAGCCCAGACGCCCATCAACAGATGAATGGATAAAAAAGATGTGGGGTGTGTGTGTGTGTGTGTGTGTGTGTGTGTGTGATGGAATATTACTAAGCCATCAAAAGGATAAAATCTTATCACTTACATAGACATGTATGGAACTAGAGGTTATTATGCTGAGTGAAATAAGTCAAGCAGAAAAAGGCAAATATATGGTTTCACTTTTATGTGGAATATAAGAAACAGCACAGAGGATCATAGGGAAAGGAAGGGAAAACCAAATAAGAAATCAGAGAGGGAGACAAACCATGAAAGACTCTTGACTTTGGGGAAAAACAAAACAAAACAAAACAAAACTGAGGGTTGTGGAAGGGGAGCTGATTAGGGGAATGGGATAACTGGGTGACGGGCATTAAGGAGGCACGTGATGTGATGAGCACGGGTGCAACTGATGAACTACTGAGCTCTGTATCTGAAACTAATGGTGTACTATGTATTGGCTAACTGAATCTAAATTTAAAAAAACCACCACGCTTACAAATTACCCCATGTTTGATGTTAAGAATATCTGCTTCACAGCTACTTCTTGAAGTGCTACTTCTCATTCTTCACTGAAATTACTTAAGCTCAAATCCAGCTTTCCACTAGACATTCACACAAAAAGTGTTCATTCGACTGTATTTTTACAGCCAAGTTTTTAAGGTTCTTCATAAGGGAGCCTGAACTAAAGTTAAAACATCCTTAATTCAGCTATTTTTAAATGGTGATGCTCTTTTATCACAGAGGTTACAGCAGGTCATATTCGTCAACATTACAAACATTACACAGGCAGCTCAGAAGCAAGCTGTTTCCACGAGAGTCTAGTGTAACGTCAAGGAAGATCTCGTCATAATACAGACAGAATGTGCTGACAAAAGCCATGCGTAGAAGGTACAAGAAGGGCATGAACTACTTTACAACACAGCCAGAGGGATTTCTTAGTGCAAACTTGCCGACGGCATTGTAGATGGAATATTAAAAATACATGGTCTTCTCTAACTGCTCTTTATATAATCTCCATTTTCTTACTAAAAGGAAAAAAAAAAGGTCTCTGTGCAACAAGAATAATATTTTTCCTGGATAACTGATAACAATCTGATAAGAATTTCGTCACTGATCTGAAAGAGTTAACCTGTATTAGGAATTATTTAAGGAAAACATATAGCTATCCTAACTGTAACAAAAATATGATTTTTGAATAAAAATGGATTTGATTTTCCACAGAAAAGTATGTGCTTTCCAAAATGTATTTTTATGTCAATTTGAGATTGTTGAAAAATACACAGCACCCTAAAACACCGCTATTAAAAACAAGATGTTGAGGGGCCCTTGGGTGGCTCAATTGGTGAAATGCCTGCCTTTGGCTCAGGTCATGATTCCAGGGTCCTGGGATCGAGCCCCACATCAAACCCTCTCACTTCAGCTGCTTGTGCTCTTTCTCTGTCAAATAAATAAATAAATCTTAAAAAAGGTAAAAAAATAAAAACAAGAAGTTGCGAATATAGTTTTTAATTACTATATATCAATATAAGCTAAACTTTTTTCATATTTTGACATTTCTGAAATTAGGATGGGTCTTTTTTTTTTTTTTTTAATTTTTATTGTTTATAAACAAATTTTTATCCCCAGGGGTACATGTCTGTGAATCGCCAGGTTTACACACTTCACAGCACTAACCATAGCACATACCCTCCCCAATGTCCATTACCCCACCCACCTTTCCCGACCCCCTCCCCCCAGCAACCCTCAGTTTGTTTTGTAAGATTAAGAGTCACTTATGGTTTGTCTCCCTCCCAATCCCAT